>OVBI01002247.1:0-22136 GCA_900406495.1 Sisymbrium altissimum | reverse complement strand
GAACCAACAATCTTGTTTGAAGATAATGCTGCATGTGTCGCCCAAACAAAAAAGGGTATATTAAGAGCGACATAACAAAATATATTCCGCCAAAGTACTTTTCTTACACTCAGGAGCTTGAAAAAAATAAAGAGATCAAAATCAAGTATTCGATCAAGTGACAACTCAGCAGATCTGTTTACTAAATCACTTCCTACAACAGTATTTCGTAAACATGTCCATAATATTGGAATGCGTCACCTACGAGATCTCTAGCCCCTGGAGTTAGTGACTTGAGGGGGAATTTCGCGCAACTGCACTCTTTTTCCCTTATCATGGTTTTTGTCCCACTGGGTTTTCCTGATAAGGTTTTTAATGAGGCAGTAAAGAAAGCGCAAGTTATCGACATTCAAAGGGGAGTGTTATGAAACTAATGAATATCTATCACAAGTAACTTATCACAAGTTGCTTTACCTTAACTCTTATGTAACTTCATATGTAGCAATTGCATATGAGTTACTTCTTATTGTATTTCCCCTATAAATAGGGATTATTATATCATATAATAACATACCAACATAAGCATAAATCTATAAAATATTCTCATCTTCTCATCTTCTTTCCATTATTGTAAATTTAGTTATTCAGTTATTTCATAACATATTTTGCTTATAAGTTTGTTGAATAACGATGTCACTAAAATATATATATATATATATATATATATATATATATATATATGATAGATAAAATATGTTCTAAATATCATCTTAATCCTTAAAATTTTATGTTTATATAAAATATATATAACTAATTCTAAATATGAAACTAAATGAAAAAATATAAATTATAATATATGGAAGCCTTTCAAAAATATATTTGTTTGTTGAGTAATTTGATATTTTATTTGTAATTTATAATTACAATATGGGTTTTTGTTATTAGTTATATGTAATATTATATCACATAGTAGATAAAGATCCACCTGATATATGGGTTAAAATTTAAACTAATATTAAAATTCTTATTAAATTATTTAAAACATAATTTTTTTTATAACTTTTAGTTAAAAAATCTGACAAATTACGGATCAAAATTTAAATAATTTTTCATTTTTATTTCCAATTTAGAATAAAGACCTCTGTGATACGCAGATTAAAAGTTATTTAAAATCTAAAATTGATAATTCACATAACTAAAATTTATATATTTAGATTTAATATTAAAATTCTGGTTAAGCTATCCAAAACTATATTTTATACTTTGCAATTGAGAAATCCGTTAAACTCATAAAAATTAAATTAATTTAAATAATTTAAAGTGATGAAACTAATCTGTTTAAATAAAAAATGTTTGGAATATTTTTCATAGTATATTATTTACAAATTGAGATATAATTGATGAATAAATATAAATATCTTAATGAAATAACAGATAATCTCATATCCAATAATAACCTATTAAAAATAATTAACATCAACATAGTAAATTCAATTACATTATTACATTTAAAATTGTTATCATTGCGTTATTCTTCTTGATATTTATATAGAGATGAATTTAGTCGTGTCATAGAGAAATAAAATTGTTTCTAAAACTCGTAATTTTTTATCTTTTTATAATGTGTTAAAATTATATACTATTTTTATTTTATGATTAGCAACTATTATATAATTTTATTTTATTTTTCAAATAATTTGGTTTCTCCTTTATCTATATTTATAATAAAACTAATTAACATTTTTTACATTTTAAAGAAAAGCTAATTATTATTTTTTTCTCTTTTTATATTTATTTTTAATTAGAAAAAGTAAATTTAAAATTTTCCTAATTTTTTTAAATTAGAAAAAATAAATATACACGTATCAAAATTTGAACGACTGACTTAACACGTATCACAATTTTATTAATTAGTAACTTTGAGGGATTAAGGTTTATATAATAAGAATGATTAATAATTATTTATATGATTAGTAATTTATTATATAATTTTGTTTTTTATAATATTTTAAAATTATATATCATTTTTATTTTATTATTAGTAACTATTGTATAATAACATTTTATTTTTAAAATAATTTGGTTGCTCCTTTTTCTTTTTCTTTTTTAGTAAAAACTAATTATCTTTTTTTCTTCTTTTTAATAAAAAGAATATTACAAAGAGACACACTTTTACTGACTTATGTTTCAAAAAGACACACTTCTTACTACTACCATACTTATGCTCCTTTCTGCGTGTTTTTTGGTTTCCTTAAACCCAAAATTACCCTCCCCTTTACTTAACACTTTTAACTCTTTCTCGCTGCATCTCTAAAAGTTTAGTTACAGACTAAGAGTGACTAACCCATTTGAACGCTTTCCAATGACAATCTCAGCCTTTCATTCTTAAGTTTTAGACGGTTTAGATTACAAGTGTTAGATTTGTCAAGATTTCGGCATTAATGCTCATGTACTATCCATAGCTTAAAGAAACACTATTCATATATCCCTATTCAAGACACTTCACAGCACATTTCCTCACCAAAAACCAAAAAGTAGCTTTTCATCACAAAGAACCCCACGTCCATTCAATGTCAGAACACTGCCTGGTGATTTCCGGCGACTGGCGGTGCCAAATCGATGGAAAATGGGACTTCCTCATTGAAAAGTAACAGATGTCGTGAATAGTTCCACTGCACAATGCTATTACCTTACATGACCTCAAACAAAAAGTCATCTCTGAATTCTTCACCAACTCTCTTTCTCCTCCTATTGGCCACCCAACTAGTTGATGTATCGCTGAGCTATTGGCCACCCAACTCGAAGGAGTTAGCCACTGGTTTGACAACACCTCCAGTGCTACTCACAAATGATTGCGGTATTGTTTTCTTCTTCAAGCATTTCCAGCTCAACAAATCAATGAATCTCTTTGCCAAGTTTACAACATTACCCGTCAACCCAGAAACTCATCATACCGCTCCAACAGACGTTGAAGACACGGTTCTCGGTTTTACCACACCAGCCACCAACACCTTACGGCGGTCTTACTCTAAAGCTGTTCAAGACTCCGGTCAAGGCTGCTCCAATCACCCCGACTCTGGTTATGCATCCAGCGCTGCCTCGAAAATACACCCTCTCGTTTTAGACGACTTAACACTTTCCCAACATGTCCACCTGGACGACGAAACAGTCCAAGACACAGACTTTCAAGAAGGCCATGTAGAAGACATAACCGGAATTGATGATGACTCAGATTCAGAGCCCTCTGGTCACAATCCTCTGGTCGACGAACCCGTTCCACCACGTGGATACGACTATAATTTCTGGGCCCCTTTGCTAGATGATCCTCATGCGGGATCTCACGCACCGGAAATTGGCTGTGGTGTTAAACCACCTACTCACCCAGAAACTGCGGCAACTAAAGTCTCAACACCACTCACCACTGAAGACACAGACTGGAAAAAACACCTGGAATGGTCTCCCCCAGGTGGATGGCCATCTGCAACTGGAGAACCTTCGCAACCAAATACAACCCCTCATGGACATCGTACTCCTGGATGTCATCCCACTGGTCACCGCTCCCCATGGTCAACGCCCGCTGGTCACCGCTCTCACTGGTCATCCCGCCCCCTTCCACCGAGCGACCAACCATCCTTCACCCTCTCGGGTGCTTCTAATGGCGCATGGTCAACACCTCCCAAACAAACCATGCGCTCGTGGATAACTCTCCGCGAACAACATTCTCCTATAGCGCCTATGATCAATCGCAACTTGGAAGACATCGCCTATGAAGAGTTCGACGTCCCGTTTCTCTTCGACGATACGCAATACGACAGTACCCAAATACCGGATTTAGACTTCGATGAAGCTGATGATGACATTGTCCTGCAAAAACCTACGCGACCAAAAATGATTGTAGAATTGCATTTGCAATCTATGCAATCAAAAATCGATTCCACTTCAAACAGACGACGACCAAGCGACAATATTTCATACTCACCTGCGCCAACACCACTTGCCAATGGAGAGTCAGAGCAGCCGACATAGATGGATTCGCGTACTACCAGATAAGATCAGCCTACCTCGTCCACACGTGCAACATAGAAACACGGAGCTCATACATGAAAAACGCAACATCACGTGTTATTGCCGCTGTCTTCAAATCCAAATTTGGAGACCCTGTCACATGACCTAAAGCAGGTGCTCTACAACAACTTCTTCTCGAGGACCTACGCGTTTCAACTTCTTACATGAAATGCCACAGTGCTAACGAAATTGCGATCTCTGGCATCAGAGGCCCCAACGATGATTCTTACCTTAACTTGCCCAAGTACCTGCACATGTTAAAGCTCGCCAATCCAGGAACCATCACACACCTACAGACAGACACAGACGAAAACGGGTTGGAACGTTTCTTATACTGTTTCCTATCTTTCGTTGCATCTATTGCAGGCTTCAGAAAAGTCAGGCTGGTTCTGGTCATTGATGAAACTCACCTCTCAGGAAAGTTTAAGAGTGTCCTTCTTACTGTAAGTGGACAGGATGCTGATTTCATGTCTTCCCTCTAGCCTTCGCGGTGGTAAATAGCGAAAACGAAGACTCATGCACATGGTTCCTGCAGAAACTCACGGGCATACTAGCAGACTCACCTAATCTAACAATCATCTCAGATAGACATTCAGCAATCAAAACTGCCAAGCTCTTGGTTTACCTCGCTAAACACGGAGCATGCATGATGCACCTTATGAGGAATGTCAACTCCAAATTCAAGAACAAAGGTCTGGCAAAACTGGTTGGCAAAGCAGCTTTCGCTTTCAGAGTCGGTGCGTTCAGAGAAGTCTTCAACAAAATCCAAGCAACTAATTCTGAATGCGCCAAATATCTGGAAAATGCAGGAATCGCACACTAGTCGCGTGCATACTTCCCTGGCCAAAGGTACAATATGATGACTAGCAACGTGGCAGAGCAACTCAACAAGGCACTCAAAAAGCACGCTCATCTCCTATCATCGAATTTCTGATGTTCATTCAGCGCATGCTCACCAGATGGTTCTGTGCACGAAGGAAAAAATCAAATGAGTTAAAAGGCAAAATCACACCAGAAGTCGAGAAGATCATGAATAACAGCATGACTATCACAAAAGGAAGCAAAGTCAATTCGGTGGATCGCTGGACAGCAGAAGTCATCGGAGTGTTTGGTCAAAAACACATTGTCAGTCTCAGCGACAAGACATGCTCCTGCAGAGTTTATGACAAGTATAAAATACCATGTGGACACGCACTCTTAGCTGCAGATACCCTCGGTCTCCCTTATGGCTCCTTGATTGGTCACTGTTACAAACCACAGACATGGCGGGATACTTACAAAGAGATCATCAGTCCTGAATGTTTCCCAGAGGACGAAGACCTACCGGATGAGCTACATAATCAAATCTTGATGCCGCCAAGGATTCATCTACCATCAGGTCGTCGCAAAGAAAAGCGTATCCCATCAACTGGAGAAATACCAGTGAGATCACCACCTAACACCTCTCTTCCTTTATAAGCATTAAAGGCAATATACACAATTTAACACCTCTCTCCTTTTTTAATAGATCGCAAAGAAATAGAAATCTGTTCCCGACAAGTGTGGACGTTGCAATGGGACTGGACACAACAAGACAACTTGTAAACATCCCATATGAAGCTGGTGGGTTCTATATCCAAAATGCGGACCTGGATAGGTACCTTACCTACTATCAAACATGGTCTACTATTAATATCTTTTAAAAAATTGTCAGCTTCTCATATGTTGTACGAAACTTTTTGTCTATGACTACTGACCATCGGATATCTTAATGAACTTTTACTTTGCACTTTTTTCCCCCACATACGACTTTGAACATTTGTTTTTACCATATAACTGGATATTACTATCATGGACAATGGCTACTGGATATCACTTTCGTGTACACTATATAACGGTTTGAACACCAAACAAATGGACAGTGGAAATTGGACACCAAATACGTGGCCAACCTACTCTACCATCGTATCGTTGCCGAACACTCTCCATCGACCGATGCCATTACGGATGGCCACGGGTTTCGTGGACAACATGTCCCCTGTTCATAGACGCTCTTCACTTCCACTGGACAGCACTCTTAGGGCCGAAATACTAGTCGATGGCCGCGTACTTATTACATTCTTAAAATTTAGGATACGAAAACATTTGTCACCTAAAAAGTGGCGGATCGGCATATTGCAGTCAATTTTACGATCAAACATTCCCACAAATCGGAATGGACATCACTTACATGGCGAATCTCATCGTGGATATGACGGGTATGAACATAATCACGTAGATGACTTCCAATGGACATATATCATACTGTATGGACATCAGTTTATTGGTTAACAGCGTCATGGCTAACCCTATTAGTTACTAGTCAAAACTGATAATACGTTAGAGAAAAGCTCCTATCACTTAAGGGATACCAATTACTTATCATACATAAATTCGATTAATTATAAATTACAACATCACATTACAGACCGTCCGAAACCATACAGTAATGGTAAATACGAAAACAACAACAAAAAAAAAACGACCATACATCAATTATCAATACAAAGGCACCACCCAATCTTTGTATATCTCCAAGGCGTACTTTTTCCTTATGTTGTCCACCACAGTGTCATCTATCCCTTCCATCCCCGGGTGGGGATCACCATTAGCATGCATCTCCATAAACTTCACGGCCACAGGACCGCAATCTCCACTACGCTCATTAATATACAAACCCTTCAGCCGAGTCCAACTAAACGGTTTCAAACCATTCGTCTGTGTTTCTTTCGGAGGACACAACTCTCGGACTATGTATGGTAGCATCTCAACAACCGGCTTCATGAACTCCCTCAATTTCGCGTCATCTTTGTATGGATTTGATCTAAAATCTCGATCGTCCACAACTCCAAGTTTATTGCTAGACCCACCCAATGAGCATCACCCCAGATCATTGGAGCATAGACGGTGTCAACTTCCTCTATCCATGTTTGTCCTGGGACACGAACATACTAATTCATCTTTTCGTCAAATCCAACCAAGGACTTATTATAGGCTTTACTAAAGGACCGGTATTTCTCTTGAATATGGTTCATTAACCACGGCGAAGCAAAACTCAAACGCTGTCTCTTCCCAACATCGGCATGACGCTCACCAATGAATGCCATTAACACTTCCATATGCTGGGTGCAAAAATACACAACATTAACAACCTCAGACCTATATACATACACTCTAAAATGTAATGAAAGCCTACTTACAAGTGTGAAAACCCAATTCTTCCTTTTCGCTAAATTAATCAAAAACTGGTTATCAAAGTCAAAACGCGCCTGCGTCAAATGTAACCTGCAAAAAATACACCAGACCAGTAAAAAATAACACCAAACAATTAACAAACATCTAAATACTCACACTTCTGTGGCCGCAGAAACAGTCCTCTCAAAAACATCAAAGTCAGGGTCTGCAGTCAACGGAACTAGGTTACTGACGCCATACGGCTCCCTCTTCTTAAGCAAATTCGAAAGCTCCAACTCCGACTCGCTTGGAACATATTTATCCCTCGGTTTAGCAGGAGATGAGTCACTAACGTAATGCAACAAATCAGGAGCCACTTGGCCCTCAACTTGCCCGTGAACAAGATAACAACTACACTGTTAACCAACATTTACCACCAATACAAAAAGGGATAAACTAATAACCGTCAAACATTCATTACTTCCATCTCCATCGTCTGAGACTCGTCCTCCAACGCATCCCCAACTCGCTTATCCACTACCACCTCGTCCATAGCTGCAGCGACCATAACCTGTTCGTCCACAGGAACAATGCACCCACCTTCTTTATCCGCCAATTCTAGACAAAGCACCTTCAAAAGAGGAAACCGATTAGTCAGCACAAAACAATGTCGTACCCGGTATGAGAGAACAAATTTAGAAAACCTTTACATTCTCTACAGTAGGAGATGGAGACTGCTCATTTACTGAACTCATGACCACCGGGACAGTGTCCACACAGACGTCATCCACATCGTTTTGCCTGTTAAAAACTCCCTCTGTCAAATCTTCCTCAATCTATCCAATGCGAACACTAGAACGTCAAAAAACCTATACTTAGCTTCAAACCCAATGATTAACATAATTAAGGCAAAATACTTACCTTAGAACACTGAGCAGGAAAAGTCAGCACGTCCACAGCTACACTGCCACCAGCAGGCTCACCTGTAATGACCACACCCGCTTGACCACTACTCTAGGAAACAGAATACACGTCCACCAATACACAATCTTTGGAAGGCTCGCCCGATGCGACCAAGCCATCTTGACCATCAACATTTGGACGCATGTCCACAGTTTTCGAAACTATGCCAACTAAGTCCACATCCTTGGGGTCCAGTGAATCTTTGACCATAGCCACTTCGGCATCAACACCCATACTCAAACCCTCACATTCCTTTGCATCTACCTCCGTTTCTACACATCGCTCAGCACCATCTGCTCCATATTCACCCTCGCCCCCTGTCCACTACAAATGCAAGTATAACGTCAGCTACACATGTAACAATTAAGCTACTAAAAAAACACAAAAAACTTACTTGAGGGTTTTGGATTCCGCCAATTTCTTCTCCGGAGTCAGAAACTTTTGGATCAAGCCATTGCCTGGGGATGCCGTCGGGTTCACGGAGGCTGATCTCCAGATCATCATCTAAAGAGACATTTCCCGTCTCTATACTCCCGGCAACCGGGCTTGCACACACACCTCTTCTGTGTTTCTTCCTTCGGCTACCACTCATCATCACTGATGAAAACTTCCCACTGATACCAGAAACCCTACGCCGGCGTTTCTTCCTCTCCAGACTTATTACACGTAATGACAGCTCTTTAACCTCATCAGCTAACTCCCCAATGCGACCAACTAAATCATTAATCTGTTCATCATATTTCACACCTCCACGAAATACCCACTAACCCGACGTTACTTTTTACTTACCCCACGACTACTTGTGCCCTGTAGTATGCCCTTCTCGGCCCTCTGAAAAACCTTCTTTCTCTCCACTATATGCCTAGCATGTTCAACCTTAGGCTCTTTCTCCTTCACGGTTATAAACGGCAATGAAGCATCACCACCTGGCCACTCAGACTTCTTAAGAGCGTGACCATTTTTAAGTTGTTTCTCCATATACATCACCTTCTTGTCTCTTCTTTCATCGTCCCACTCACCCCACCATTCCTCATCTGGCAAGTCATACTCAATCACTGAGTGAACAATTAACTGGAAAAAACAAAAAGGTATTTATTAAGACATTTTCCTATCAAAACAAAGATTAAATCCACTACTATAATAGAAAATAGCTTACGTTAGGATCTCTCTCAACCACCACCACCTCGTCTGCGTTCAACCCCGAATGCTGGGGTAGTTTCTTCTCACCAAAGTCCAGAAGGCAGCCCTTCGGCGTCCCAGCAGAAAGCTTACCAACTAAGGCAGGGACGGCTTCTAGTGCCAAGAGTTGTAGAGCAAGGGGGAATCCGATCTATACGATATTTGCTGCAACTGCTGGCGGTGTAAGACAATAGGATCTTCAACTTTGGTAGTCCCTTTCCTCGGAGGCTTCATCTTACTGAGTGTCCACAGAAATGATTCGCGGCCCCAAGGAAAATTCAGAAAAGCGTCCAGATTTTCAGACAACTTGCCATACTTCGGGGTGGGTTTGTGGACCTGAAACGAGGCTATTAGGACACCATCAACAAGCAGAAGGAGCGCCAAACGGATCCGCCTCCAACTTGGCATATTCGGCTCAGTGGTTAGCATTTGTGCTATGTCACCAAGAGTAGCCTCTTTGTTAGCTCCTACCAAACTCTCCCAATATTTAACATCGACATCTTCAAACGTGACCTGCTCCTCAGGGTCATACCCTTCAGGGAATTCCCGACATGATAAGCATGTTACAGCGCCAAAATCTGGCAACGAGAACCGAATGGGATGACCACCGTAAACCGTCCACATCACATATTTGTTTTTGGACACCATCTACCTGGACAAAAGCGCATGGATATGATTGCACGATATCGAACACCGGCCCGCTGGTAACTCAAAACAACTTTCCAAAGGAAGAAGCTAAAATTGTCTTCAAGTCGGCTGTTCCTGAGAGAATCTTCTTGACAAATACAATGATGTTAGGCTTCGAGTACACATTAAGCCTGCCCGAAGGATACTGATCCGTCGCAAATAGTCTCGACGGCAGCCTCTCGTCCCAATCTGAGTTTGGGGAAGTCACTGAAAAGTATGACGGTACAACGAATAAATTGACCGGAAGAAGTACTAAAACTTGACCCCGGACTTTCGAACAAAACATCAGAAGGCCACATAAATCATCTTAAACATACGTAACTCCCATTTTCAGCAACAATTTGACCGGAAAAAGGCAGATCTGTAAAGGAGTCGTGGCGGCGTTAGGGTTTCAGACAAACTGTAAAATCGTAGAAAGAAAAAGTGACTTTTAACTTTCTTATCCACTCGCATAAATTCTCTCTTAAAATTAACTTTCTAACTGATATCTAACCAGAAATAAATTATAACCAAACCAAGACGGTTATTAATCTGGTTAGACTTAGGGGCACAATTGGTGTTTCCACTTCAAAAAGTCACGGAGTAGTGAGAAGTGTGTAAAATCTAAAAAAACTACCCTAAAGTGCCTGTCCTTGTAAATCAGTAGTTATTATTCGTTTCCTTTTTGTTTTGTTTAATATGAAAAATTAAATATACATATGTCAAAATCTGATCGACTGATTTAACACTTGTCACAATCTGATTAATTGCTAAATTTGAAGGATCAGGTTTTATATAATATGAATGATTAGTAATTATTTTATAATTTTATTTTATTTTTAAAATAATTTTTTTCCTTTTTAAATAAAAACTAATTATAATTTTTAATTAAAAATAATTGTGTTTTCTTATTTTTCTTTGTTTAATTAAAAACAGTAAATTTAAAATTTTTTATTTCTTTTGTTTAATTAGAAAAAGTAAATATACACTTGTCAAAATCTGATCGATTGACGTATTACAATCTTATTAATTACTAATTTGAAGGATCAAACTTAATATAATAAGTTATTTATGAGAATTTGTCAAAAATACAATTATGATCATATCATTTTTTAAAACTACACTTCCTTATATTTCTTACAAAAATAAACTAACTCATTAAGGGTAAAATAAATTTCTTACCCTTAATGAATTAAACACAATTCCTCAATTGACAAAACCCTCTCATTCAATTATCTCTGACACGTAACAACCGCTATCTCCACTGCCAACTATCTTCACTCCAACAGATTTTAATCCACTTTGTGCTCCGCCTTCGTACAGCGATTATCAGAGCCCACGCTTTAAACCAAACGGCGGTGTCGACAACAACACATGGGACAGGTTTATACAGACCAAACCCATTTTATATTTACTTTGAATTCCCAGTTTACCTGGTTTTGTTTAGCCAGTTCTATCCTTTCATTCAAACACTCTATTTTATGTTTACTTTTAATTTCCAGTTTACCCGGTTTTGTTTAGCCAGTTCTATCCTTTCATTCAAACAGTCAATATGCCCAAGTTGTGGTGACCGTTGCTGATATTTCCTTTAAGTACTGTACGTGTCACCTACCATAAATATAAGAAAAACTTTATTAATATCTTATCCTCTCTCTGTCATCATCTTATCATCATCATCCTTACAAGATCTAGTTCTTCGAGGTGGTCCTTCTTCCTTAGATCACTCCATAGACTTGATTATCCTTTTCTTAGTGCTCACAAGAGCTCCTAGACAGGGTTATTTATAAGCTTTACTAACTCTTGCCTCATTGATATCAAAGCTTAACGGTGTTTGGACCAACAAAAAAATGGGAGTTGAAACTCATCAGCAAACCCTGGCTGAGCAGATCGATGAGCTATGACACTCTCAGGAGAAAACAGCTGAAGAACTGCGAGTTTGAAGTGAAGTCCTTGAAGCAACGGTGAAGAAGATCGAGTTGATGGTGCTCCATTTTTCTCCAAAGGATCGTCGAAACTCCCTCAGATCCAGGAATCGGGTTCATCATTGATGACCAACACAACATCTCCAAGCTCGATCCAACCTCCTGAACCACCGGATCCTCACAAATACCTGGCGAGTCAGATGAGGCGAGATCTACGACACGAGTAAAACCACGACAGTACTGACAACTCTGACAAAGAACGAGTACCTTGGTTCCCTAACAGCCTTTCCTCATGTGTTACCAAGGTTAGTTTTTAATGCAAACCCCAGAACGGAGGTTTGTTTTGTGGTCGTTGGAGACTACCGCCGGCCGTACGGCTCCTCTGGGTTAGTCCAATAGAAATGGTCGATGAGAAGTGTGATGGTCGATGGGATCACACGGCTGGCCGTACGGTGCTTTCCGGTTGATCAGAAGATGGTCGGTTATGAGAGAAGGGTGGAAGCGATGGTCGCCACACGGTCTGATGGAAAAGGCCGTGATAAGACAATGAAAAATCCCAGATTTCTCTAAGGCACGAAGTGCTTAAGACTTTCTTATGGAAGAAAGTTCGAGTTTTATTATAGAAGTTGTCTAAAAATACAAAGCTGCAGTGGGACTTATATATTGTCCGTCAGCTATGCCCTTCGTGGGGTTTTTGAAACAGATTACAAATTGATTATAAGTATAAAAATGTGGCGAACATAATGCCTTACTCTACGAAATAAAATAATAACAAGGCTAACACTTGCTTTAGAAAATAAATCAAAGCGAGCAAACGTTAGTTAAAAGAATAAATCAAATGAAATGATTACCTGACTTACCGTGGTGTGAATGGTGGTGATTATCGATGTATCAGGTCGGTTTTTTGGCCTTAGAAGCTCGCACGCGTGATGGTAAATAAGGCAAGTCCGTGTGAAGCTGGCGTGTCTTTTGGTCGGTCCATTTTATGCGCATGAAATGGTAGGTCGAATATATTTGATGGAAATATATTTTGCTCGGCGAATATTGGGTTTGGCCCGGGAAGAATTGCCTTTGGTCCAATAGAAAGTGGATTTGGCCCGATGGATGTGCGTGTTGGACTGGTCGTGGACTGTTGGTGGGTTGTCTCGAGAGTTGGCCCGATGTTTGAGTCCTTTAGCCCGGTGATTTCTTCTTCCGTGGCTCGGTCGATATTTGGCCCGCTATTTGGCCTAGTCGCGACTCGGTCGTTGATTGCCGCGTCCTGATGATAATCTTGACCATGGTTTGAGTTACCCGCGTCTCGACACTTGGCTTTCACGTCTCGGCACTTGACACCCGCGTCTCAATACTTGTCTCCCGCGTCCCGACACTTAGTACTCGCGTCTCGATGTTCCTCGCTTGTATTCCGATAGAGACCGATTACGTCCTGATGGCCTTCGTCCGTGTCTTGATGGTCATGGCCCGCGTCCCGATAGTCTTTGGCTGCGTCCCGATAGTCATCAGTAGCATCCCGATAGACTTTCATTGCATCCCAATACTCATTTTGCTCTGTCTGGCTAGGTTTCTTGACATTAGAAATACTCATTTGAGTTTATCTTTCGCTCAGTTCATCAACCTCTTTGTCAGCGATCAGATTTGCCACAGCCGCATTGAAGTTCTCTTGAAGGGTCCTTGCGCCTGAGCGTGTAATTGGTCTCGATCGCATGGTTGGAATGGTCTTGACCGGGGCTGCTGTAATGGAATCAGTTTCGGGATTTGCATCATCCTCTCCCTCTTGAGAAGGTTCTGTCTTCAGAACTGATTCTCCTGCGTCATATAAGATTAAGTCAGCAACATTGAACACAGGTGAAATTTCAAACTCACCTCGCAGGTCCACCTTGTATGCATTGTCATTGATTTTCCTGAGAACTTCATATGGACAGGTTCCCCTGGAGATAGTTTGTTCTTCCTCTCCTTTGGAAATCGGTCAACACTCATGTGCATCCACACTTTATCGCCGGGTTTCAGGCTTAGCTCTTTCCGGTGTTTGTCGGATAGTTTCTTCGTCCGTTCGTATCGCTTCTTAATGCTTTCCTTTGCCTTTTGGTAAATCTTCTTAACCATCTCAGATTTGGTTATGCCGTCTTCATGTACTTGTTCAGTCCGTGGGAGTGCAATGGGCACCATGTCCAGCGGTGTCTGCAGCTTAAACCCATATACAATCTCGAAAAGACATAGGTTAGTAGCCGAGTGCCTGACTCGATTATAGGCAAATTCAACTAAGGGAATGCATTCAAGCCAATTAGAAAGATTGTTACCGACTGCGGCCCTTAAAAGGGTTGTGAGTGTTCGGTTTGTAACCTTAGTTTGCCCATCAGTTTGTGGATGACATGAAGTGGAGAAAAGCAACTTGGTCCCCAGCTTCTTCCATAAGGTACGCCAGAAGTGATCCAAGAACTTCGGATCACGGTCAGATACAATGGTCTGCGGCAGTCCATGCAGTCTCACCACTTCTCAAAAGAAAAGGTCTGCCACCTGGGTTGAGTCGTTGGTTTTGTTGCATGGGATAAAATGAGCCATCTTGCTGAACCTGTCCACCACCACAAAGATTGAATCCTTCTTCCGAATGTGTGGTAAACCTACAATCAAATCCATAGAGATGTCGACCCATGGCATATTGGGAAATGGTAGTGGAGTATAAAATCCATGAGGATGCGACCTGGATTTGGCATTCAGGCAGGTTGTGCATTTTGAACAGAATCTTTCCACGTCTCTCTTTTGGTGCGGCCGGAAGAAATGTTTGGCCAAAATGTTTTTGGTTTTGTCCATGCCGAAATGCCCCATCAGCCCTCCTCCATGTGCTTCGACCATGATCAATTCTCGCATGGAGCTTTGTGGGATGCATAGCTTCTTGTCTTTGAACAAGAACCCCTCATCCTTATAATATGGTCTTATTGCTCCTCTGTTGCCCTGTAAAAAGATTTTTCCTAGCTCCGGTTCGTTTGCGTAGAGGTCTTTCAGATGGTTGAACCTCATAATTTGTGCCTCCATGGTTGATATCAACGCATACCATCAGGACAGAGCATCAGCTACGGTGTTCTCCTTGCCCTTCTTGTATTTGATGATGTATGAAAATGTCTCCACGAACTCCAGCCATCTTGCATGTATTTGAGTGTCTCGTGGTCCGTGTGGATGATGAATTCTTTACTGAGCAAATATTGTTGCCACGTCTCTAGGCATAGAGCTCCTTTGCATATGTTGGATAATTCAAAGTTCCTCCATTAAGCTTCTCACTGAAAAAGGCCACCGGTTTCCCTCCTTGAGTGAGGACTGCACCGATACCTGTCCCTGAAGCATCACACTCCATTTCAAAGGTTTTATTAAAGTTAGGTAAAACCAAAACTGGTGTGGGTGAGGCTGTCTTTGAGTTTTCGAAATGCTGCGTCCTGGTTCGGTCCCCATGAGAATGCCATGTCCTTCTTGATGACTGCAGTCAGTGGTGCGGCGATGGTACTGAAATCTTTCACGAACCGTCGGCAAAAACTGGCCAGGCCATGGAAACTTCGAACATGTCCTATGGAAGTGGGTGTTGGCCACTCTTGGATGGCCTTGATCTTCTCTTGATCAACTTTTAGTCCCTGTGCACTTACAACAAATCCTAAAAACACCAACTGATTAGTGCAAAATACACATTTCTTAAGGTTGGCATATAATTCTTCCAAACGCAAGGTTTCAAGTACTTGTTCAAGATGAACCAAATGATCTTTTAAGCAAGTGCTATATACTAAGATATCATCAAAGTATACAACTACGAAATTACAGATGAAGGCTCTCAGAACGTGGTTCAATAACCTCATGAACGTGCTGGGTGCGTTAGTCAGGCCAAAAGGCATGACTAACCACTCGTATAGTCCCCTCTTAGTTTTGAAGGCAGTCTTCCATTCGTCTCCTTCTTTCATCCTTACCTGATGATATCCACTTTTAAGATTTAGAGAAAATGGTAGCACCACTTAACTTATCAAGCATGTCATCCAGCCGGGGAATGGGATGGCGGTATTTTAATGTGATGTTGCTGATTGCTCGGCAGTCCACGCACATTCTCCAGGTCGCATCCTTCTTTGGAACAAAAAGGACTGGTACGACACAAAGGCTTAAGCTCTCTCGGACGTATCCTTGTCTCATTAGCTGTTGCACTTGTTTCTCAATCTCTTTAGCTTCTTCGGGGTTGACCCTGTATGCGGGTTGGTTTGGAAAAGGCACACCGGGCACTAGGTCAATCTGGTGTTCAATCTCGCGGATGGGTGGAAGACCAGCTGGTATCTCCTCCGGGAACACGTCTTGGAATTGGTCCAGCAGTGTCTAAATCTCCTCGGGATAATCTGCTGCCTCTGTTCCTGGAAGATATCCTTCCTTAAAGATCATTACCAATACATATTTGTTGATTTCCAAGGATTTAATAACCCTACAAGGGGGAAATAAACAAGTTAGTTTTACTTATCTTATCGGCCTTAGCTCCTTTCTCCATGGCTTTCTGTAGCTCGTGAACTTTGTGAGGAGACAATGGTGCCAGATTGTGCTATTTGTTGGTTTGGTCAAAACTGTAGTAGTTGGTCCGGCCATTGTCGAAACTTTCTTTGTTGAATTGCCAGGGTCGTCCCAAAAGAATGTGCCCCGCTTGCATTGGCACCATGTCGCATGTCACATGGTCGGTATACTTGCCGATGCTGAATGAAATGATGACTTGCTCGCTGATCCGGAGTTTTACTTTATCATCCAGCCATTTTAACCGGTACGGACGAGGGTGCTTAGTCTTTTTCAGACATAGCTTGTCCTCCAAGTATTTGCTAGCCACATTGGTGCATGATCCTCCATCGATGATTAGACTACAGATCTTGGATTGCACGGTGCACCGAGAATGGAAAATGTTCTCTCGCTGGATGGTCTCGGGCTCGAACATGGCACTTAGTGACCGCCGTGTGACCAAAATCTCTCCCACGTTCGGATAGTCGACAACTTCATCGTCGGGTTCCTCCGTGGAAATCTCATCCTCATCGCAAGATTCGACCTCACCATCGTCACGTAGAATTATCGCCCATTGGGTGGGACATTCCCTTGCATAATGACCCTTACCTTGGCACTTGAAACAAGTCACATCTCGAGCTCGTGTGGCCGGAGTTGTGCTAGAGCCGGGCTTGGTCGGTTTGTTGGTCTCCGGAGCTGGCTTCCTAGAAATGGGCTCTATTGTTTTTCCCTTGTCAAAGCTGCGTGCTGGTGGAGTCCAATTCGGCTTTGAACAGTTGAGAGATGATGTCTTCCTTTTGATGTGTTGTTCAGCTTGCATGGGGAGGTGGAGAAGCTCATCTAGGTCGCCGTAGGGCTGTCACTCCACCTTTCTGGTTATACGGTCCTGAAAGCCGTCTAAGAATGGAGCCATGAGTGTCTCTTGGGAATCGGACACCGACGGCAGAATTTGGCTCCCCTGTCCCCACACGAAGTTCACGACTTGCAAAAAGCCATGGACAAAGGGGCTAAGGCCGAGAAGATAAGCAAAACTAATCTTTTCATTTCTCCTTGCAAAGTTTTAAAATATTTGGAAATGAATAAAAATGTGTTATTAATGATCTTTAAGGAAGGTTATCTTGCAGGAACCGAGGCAGCAAGCTATCCCGACGAGATCAAAAATCTCCTAGACCTCTTCCACGACATATTTCCAGAAGAGATACCAGCTGGTCTTCCACTAATTCGAGGAATTGAACACCAGATCGATCTCGTCCCTGGTGTGCCCCTTCCAAACAGACCTGCATACAGAGTTAACCCCGAGGAAGCCAAAGAACTGGAGAAACAAGTCCAAGAACTCATGAAGCAAGGATATGTGCTAGAAAGCCTGAGTCCTTGCGCCGTACCGGTCATCCTAGTGCCTAAGAAGGATGGAACTTGGAGAATATGTGTGGACTGCCGAGCAATCAACAACATCACAGTCAAATACCACCATCCCATTCTCCGGCTAGATGATATGCTTGATGAGTTAAGTGGTGCCACTATCTTTTCTAAAATTGATCTTAAAAGTGGTTATCATCAGGTCAGGATGAAAGAAGGAGATGAATGGAAGACTGCCTTCAAGACTAAGAGGGGTCTGTACAAATGGTTAGTCATGCCTTTTGGCTTCACCAACGCACCCAGCACATTCATGAGGCTAATGAACCATGTTCTAAGAGTATTTATCTGTAAGTTTGTTGTTGTGTACTTTGATGACATCTTAGTATATAGCACCTGCTTGAAAGATCACTTGGTCCATCTAGAACAAGTCCTTGAAACCTTGCGTTTGGAGAGACTTTATGCCAACCTTAAGAAATGTGTATTCTGCACTGATCAGCTGGTTTTTTTAGGATTTGTTGTGAGTGCACATGGCTTGAAGGTGGACCAGGAGAAAATGTTAGAAGCTTTCATGGGCTGCCCAGTTTTTACCGACGGTTCGTGAAGGATTTCAGTGTCATCGTCACACCATTGACCGCAGTAATCAAAAAGGATGTGGCATTTTCATGGGACCAAACCAGGAAGCAGCCTTCGACAAACTCAAGGATAGCCTCACACACGCACCAGTTCTGGTATTGCCAAACTTTAATAAAATGTTTGAGGTTGAGTGTGATGCTTCAGGAACAGGGACTGGAGCAGTATTCACCCAAGGAGGGAAGCGGGTGGCATTCTTCAGCGAGAAATTGAATGGAGCAGCATTGAACTACCCCACCTACGACAAGGAGTTATATGCATTGGTTCGGTCATTGGAGACATGGCAACATTATCTCCTCAGCAAAGAATTCATTATTCATACGGACCACGAGACGTTGAAGTATCTCAGAGAGCAAAACAACTTGAAAAAGAGGCACTCACGGTGGCTGGAGTTCGTGGAAACCTTTCCGTACATCATCAAACACAAGAAAGGGAGTGAAAACACAGTGGCAGATGCCTTATCCCGACGATACGTTCTCATATCAACCATGGAGGGAGGTACTTATGGCCGATGCACACAGGGGATGACTCATGGGGCATTTCGGCATGGATAAGACCAAAAACATATTGGTGGAGCATTTCTTCTGGCCGCATCAAAAACGAGATGTGGAGAGATTCTGTTCAAAGTGCATCACCTGCCTCAATACAAAATCCAGGTTGCATCCTCATGGACTCTATACTCCATTATCTATTCCGGATATGCCATGGGTAGACATCTCTATGGATTTTGTTGTAGGGCTGCCGAGCATAAGGAGGAAGGACTCTATCTTTGTGGTGGTGGACCGCTTTAGCAAAATGGCCCACTTCATCCCCTGTAGCAAGACCAATGATGCAACTCTGGTGGCAGATTTGTTCTTTCGGGAAGTAGTAAGGCTCCACGGCCTGCCAGAGACCATTGTGTCCGACCGAGATTCAAAATTCTTAGGCCACTTCTGGAGGACGCTCTGGAAAAAGCTGGGAACTATGCTGCTGTTCTCTACCTCATGCCAGCCCCAGACGGACGGCCAGACCGAGGTCACTAACCGAACGCTCACGACCCTTTTAAGGCTCGTGGTCGGTAACAATCTTTCCAATTGGCTTGAGTGCATTCCTATCGTAGAATTTGCTTTCAACCGAGCGAAACACTCGGCTACTAATCTTTGCCCCTTCGAAATTGTTTATGGTTTTAAGCCAGAGACACCTTTGGATATGGTGCCAATTCCACTGCCAAAGACGGAGCTAGTTCATCAAACAGACATAACCAAAGCAGAATTGGTTAAGAAGTTATATCAGTAATCCAAAGAAAGCATTGAGAAGAGGAAGGAATTAGCTAAGAAGTTATCCAACAAAAGACGAAAGAAACTGACCCTTAAGCCGAGCGACCAAGTCTGGATCCACATGCGGGAAGACCTTACCAAACAAGCTGTCGCCAAAAGGAACCGGACCATACACCGTTATCAAGAAAATCAACGACAATGCCTATGAACTTGATCTGCGAGGTAAGTACCAAATATCCCCGGTCTTTAATGTTGCTGATTTAGTATTGTACGTTGCAGGAGAATCAGTTCTGAGGTCAGAACCTTCCCAAGAGGGAGAGGATGATGCAAACCAGCAAACTGAGTCAAATCCAGCAGCCCCGGTCAAGACCTTTCCAACAATTCGGTCAATGCCAATGACACGCTCAGGAGCTATAACTCTTCAAGAGAACTTCAATGAAGCCATGGCGAATCTAATCGCAGACAAGGAGGTTGATGATCTGACCGAAAAGTTAACTCAGATAAGTATTTCTAAGGTGAAGAAACCCAACCGAACCGAGCCAGAAGACTATCGGAACGCAGGAGAACTCTATCGGGACGCGGTCAAGAATCATCGAGACGCGGGCAGTGATCATCGGGATGCGGCTAAGGATCATCAAGACGCGGGAACATTATACCGAGACGCGGACAAAGACTATCGGGACGCGGATAAGAATCATCGAGACGCGGACGAACTCTATCGGGACACGATTGAGGATCATCGAGACGCGAAGGAACTCTACCGGGATGCAGACTATGAACCTCAAGACAAGGAGGCCAATCATCGAGACGCGGGAAAGATTCACCGATACACGGGGGAGTTTCACCGAGACGCGACAGATTCAAATATCAAACAAATCTGTCATCAAGACGCGACCGAGCCACGCATCGAGCCAAACCACCAACGGGTCACATATTCTCCGAGACGCGCAACCATCGGGCAAAATCCAATTTCCCTCGTCCCAAATTTAAATTCGACCGGGCCAAACCAGATTTTCATTGAGTAAAACATCAAACCAGACCAATTCCTTGACCGGACGAGGGACGCGCACACTTCACACGGACTTTCCATATTTACCATCGCACGCGCATAACCACAAATCTATCTTCCCGGCCAGGTTCATCCGATCATTCCCCGACTATCACGCCATGGTAAGTCAGATAACTTCTTCTCTCTTAAATTATTGATGGACTGATATCTTGCACATTTTCAAATTCATTTCTCTTGGGGTCAAAACCCACACTTCCGGAATTAACGATTGAAATATTTAAATATCGAAAAGGAATTTCCATATTTAGGTATGAGTTCGGAGAAATNCATTTCGAACCACTCTGTCGATAACTCTGCAAAGAAAGAAAGAAAAACTGTCTTTCGAGAGTTTTTCCGAGGAATCGATGAACTCGCAAATCGTTGAACAAGGGATGATCGGCTGGACGAAATAAGACAGCCAGCTTGGTATCAAGTCCTGCTAGTGCTACCAAGCTGACTGAAATCTCTCCATCGTGGTCAGCTGATTGTTTCGTCCTTTGAACGATTCCTCCGATAAACCGACGAAAGTTACGATTCTTTGAGTATAGGGCAATCAAGCAGGCTTTCAGGACAGCCAGCTCAGTGTTTTGGTACTAAATCATACCGAGCTGGCTGACACACACGACCTGGATGCATGTTTTGCCAAGCACTTGCCACAAAATGTTGATCTGATCAGAACAGAGCAGTCGGGATATACGTTCAGTGATCGAGGTTTATCTTCCAAACCATAAGTATTTTGAACATGAAACCACTTGGAAAATGTTCTGAACTCAATTATGAATCTCATGGAAGAAGAATCAGATCAAACGGAGTTCATACGAGAAAGTTATGGGGTCCACAAGTTGGGCATTGCTGTCTAGCTCGGTAGGAAAGCTTGGAGCAGCAAGATGCAGGTTTTCCTTCACCATTCCTACCGAGCTGGACGGTATCTACTAGCCAGATTGGTAAAAATCACCCTCCTGGCTACCGAGCTGACCGACACACTTCATCATATCAAGCTGGACGCATCCCACGACTTATCGGAAGATGTCCTCTCATCCTGTATACCGAGCTGGACGACATCATGCATCTAGGAGCAAGCCAGTCCAGCATTCTCTGCACCCAGGCTACCGAGCTGGACGGTCAGCATGTTGATTGCTGTCCAGCTCGGTAGGAAACACTGCCCAGATGGCTGATGCTTTTCGTTTCGTCTCGTTTCGTTCCTTTCTTCGTCTTTATGACCTTTTCGTAAAACATACCGATATTTTCGTAAGTTTCTCGAAACATCGCGATGTTTTGTCTATCTAACTAACCAAGGAAAACAATTAGACGAGGAATGGAATTGGGCCAAGCTGGAAGGATGGACCGACGAAGGCTGAAACCGACTTATGGAAGCTTCTG
>OVBI01002246.1:0-22155 GCA_900406495.1 Sisymbrium altissimum | reverse complement strand
AGAGGTGAATATTAAAGGTTCACCCCTAGGGGTTAACCTAAGTATTACTCATCTTTAAAACCTTCCGGCTCAATAACACTGAAGACATTGGTTCCCATTTGCTTATACTCTCTAAGGTTTCGTTTTCTTTACAGTTAGAAGAATTCATCAGTAATTCCTCGTCATCAGTAACGAGTGCACAAATTGGTTTCATGTTCCGGTTCACCTAATGAAGAAGCCCTCGAATCACCTGATGAAGAAGTAAAGAGAGCATAGTGATCGTAGAACTTGATCATTGTACAATATTTGGGTTCGTTGGCAGCGAGTTGATGTCGACAAGGAGTCTCCATCTGTAATATTTTTCAAACAGTAACCTAGAACTATCTAAAGTAATTAAGCAAAGAAGCAAGAAAATAAACAACGAATCATTGAAGCAGGAACCACACAACTAAGTAAAAAATTATGAAAGAAAACAAACACGAAATGAACCAGGGAACGAAGCAAGCAAGTAATCAGGAATCAAAGAAGAGAGAATAAGGAAGCAAGAAGGAAAGTAACCAACGAATCAGTGAAGCAAGTAAGGAACTACACAAGTAAACAAGGTAACAAGAAAGAAGCAAGCAAAAAAAATCAAGGAAAAAAATTAGAAAGCAAATTAACAAGCAAGAGGGTAAACAAACGAATCAATGAAGCAAGGAACCACACCAACTAAGCAAAATAAATAAGAAAGCAAACAAGCACGTATGGAAGAAAAGGATTAAACAAAAAATCAAGCAAGCAAGCAGTTATGCAAGTATGCGTGCCTATAATGTATGTATAAGATGCCATAACATAAAGAATGATTTTACCTGCGCTGAATCCCAGAGGAATTTGGAGTTTATTTTTTCTTAATAATAACACACGTCATTCTAATTGGAGTTGTCAAGTATGACCTCACCACCACCGCCACATATGATGAAAAAGAACGCACACATAAATCAACAATAGATGATTTTAAGTGATAATGCCTTCGAAAATGAATTTTGAAAAATCAGTAAGATGATAACTTACCAATGGTTTGCAGAGGCGTAATGCAGGTGTCTCCAGCAGTTCTGGCCCTGTGCCCCTGTTTAGTCTGTTTACCATAGAAAAAGGAAAGATAAAATTAAGAAACCTGTATATTTTGATTTTTTTTTTTTAATCTGTAAAATTTATTTAAAAAAACTCGTCGCAGCTTTGATGTTTTGTTCAACTAAAAAAACAGAAACTTTTATGTATATTTTGATAGGCCTAACTATAAATTTTACATAACAAAGTTTAAACGATATAATACCTTATTTGATTGGGGTATGGTAATAGGGCTGGGCATTCGGATATCAATTTGAATTCCGTTCGTTGTCAATTCGAATTTTGATTTTGAAATATTAAAAATATAACCCCATTCAGGTATTTTAAAATTTTGGTTCGGATTCAGTTCGGATATAGTCGGGTTCGGTTAATAAGAAATTAAAAACCCGAATACATCCAAAATATTTTTCTATTCTAGTTCTTATTCGGACTTTGGGTCAAAATATATGTTTCATACTAAAAGGTACCTATTTTTATCAAATTTACAAGGTTAAAATCTAACTCAAAAGGCTAAAATCAAATTCAAAAAGCTGATATCATGAATAATATTAAAAAAAAAAGATTAAAATAAAATTTAAAATGAAATTGTTCCTAGATATTTATGTTTTTTAGATATTTTAATTATTTTGTTTTAAATAACTGACAAGTTTAGTTTATAATTGTATATTTTAGTATTTTTAAATTATTTTAAGCATATATATAAATAATGATTTTAGAAATATAATTATATTTCTGATATTTCGGGTACTCATTCGGTTCTCGGTTCTGTTCAGGTTTGGATTCATTTTTTAAAATACCAAAATTTTAGATCCATTCGGCTATACGGATTCGGTTCGATTTTATTTTTATAGATCGGGTTCGGTTCGGATTTTAGGATTCAGATATTTTGCTCAGTCCTATATGGTAACTTGGTGTATAAAACATCCATTTTCCGGGGAATACTTCACTATCATAACCAGAGAAAGAGAAGAAACTAAATCGAGATCCCTCTCTTTCAAACAGCTAACGTTCTATTTTGTTAATCCATTAAATCAATTTTTATGTATTTGTTTAAGAAAGAAATGTAACAGCTGAAGACAAAAAAGGCATAAATAAATAGAAAAGGCTCATTATCTACATGTTTAGCATAAGAAGACATGTTTCCAAATTATTTTACTAAAATGTTCTGTCTTAAAATTTAGCTTTTCATTCAAAAGTTCAAAATAGAAAGTATTCAGTTATAAAAGCGGGTTTTTGGGTTTGAAATATAATAATTGAATATCATTCGAGAGAAACGGGAGATAACGTTTGATAAAAGCATTAATTACGAAATTCTGTTGGTAAAAAATTTTTGTCTCAAAATTTAGCTTATCATTCAAACAAATTAAAATAATAATATTCACAAGTAAGATGAATTTATTGTTTAAAATTTAGCATTTAATTTGAAGAAAATACATACTAGTTAAACAGAAATTATTGAAATAATTAAAAGTTTTTGAAAACCTAAAATTTGTGTTTCCAATAAGCCAAGAAACTTATAGGTAAACCAAACCAAAAATTTATACGCTTATAACCTTTACTTAAACCATCTTCGATGATAGTTTTTACAAAAAGGAATTTTTTAATAATTCCAACCCAAAGTGAACCACTTCAGAGGAGAGGGGAACTTAACCAGCAGAAAAGGAATCAACTTTCGTTTGTGAATTGGCCATTTAGCCTCCAAGGATATTTCACTGGCTGGTTCCCCGATTGTGGCCTTGTTCGTTTCTTCATCTAGTAGTTTCATTTGGATTATTCATTTGAATAATCCATCTGGATTATCTATCCAAATGTTGTTCGTTTTATTTTTGTATTTCTTTGGATGGAATATCTGGATGGAGCTGGGAAAAACGAACAATGTCAAAAGTCAGTTTCATCTAAATAAAACAAATTACGAAAATATCCATGTTTTGTGTATTATTTGTATTTTCATAATTATTTGTAAGCGTATTAATTTTGATTATTGATTTAAAATATATTCAAAACTAAAAAAATGCAAATAATAATCTTTTGAAATTATAAATTTATTTTAGTTACAGAAAGTTTTATAAAATTATAAATTTATTTTAGTTTACATAAAATTCGACAAATAAATGTATTCTTATAAAAGAGAAAAAAAACATCATTTGTATTATCATATGATTTGAGAAAAATGATAAAATATTTATGAAAAGAGTATGACAGTTTTTAAAATTATTACACATGATATTCAAGAGGTTGAACTCGTCTCTGAAACAACACTAGAAAAAAAAAGTACACAACTAATATAAAACAAAATTCCGAAAATGCAAAAAAAAAGCAAGTATACAAATAATTTATTTTTGGAATCGAATCGATGCATCATTCTCAATTACTTCACACTCGTAGTCATCTGCAAATAAAAATAATGTAAAATAAGATTCTAAAAATCTCACTTAAAAGATCATGAAATTCATAAGTGGATTTTCACAAGAATCAACATACCTTTTAATATGGAAGTCTACTTCCTCTGGCCAACTCCATAGTGATTGAATCACGTAAATTTTTCATCAATTTATCACCAACCGATATGTATGGAACATGATTCTGATCACCATCACCATGATGTTCCTAACAATCAACCATTTCCCAATGTTGGAAATCACTATCCTCCTGCTGTGAATCCCGGATAAAGTTACGGAGAGCCATTGTTGCTGTCACAATCTTGATCCATTTGCTCAATTCATACTCGGGATGTTTCCTATCTAGGATTCTCCATTTAGCCTTCCAAACATTAAAAGTTTTCTCAATTACCGATCTCAAACCAGAATGCTTTCTGGTAAATAACTTTCTACTATTAGTCGGTGATCCTCCTCTATTAAACTGATCTAAATGGTATCTAATTCTACTATGAAACCCTAAATAACCACTTCTAGTTGGGTAACTTGAGTCGACTAAATAGTACTTTCCAAAAAGAGGCTCAGGAAAAGAAGTTTCTTGTGTGGCACAATGTGTTAGAACCTTTGTGTCATGAGGTCTTCCAAAAACTCCAACATAAGCATAAATAAATCTCATATTAAAGTTGCATATTGCAAGAACATTTATAGTTGGTTCATTTTTTCACCTCTATATGGATCCGTTAGGACTCAACTAAATGGCCCATCTCGAATAAAAAAAATTGGCCTGTATTTTTTAAAGTCAATTAACTGATCTATTTGGCTGATCTCCATCTTTTGCATCAAATGATCATCAGTTGTCATCTCTATCTGGTTGGACCATTCAACTGGACAAACGAACAAGCCCATATATGGAGAAAGATTTCTATGATTGGCTGTGGCAATGCATCAGCTGGATTCTGTATGAAACATCGACATTGATTGGAGGAGATTTTTGTTTTTTCTATTGGATCCTCTTGTTTTTCTTTTTTTTCTTTAATATAGAACTCTTAGAACAATTTCATCGAACAACAGAATTTAATGATTGATTTGCAAAAGCCGAATTCTTCAATAATATAACAAAAAAGAAAACAATTAACAATTGACTAGTAGAAATCGTAGAATCCTTGTGATGCAAGAAACAAGTAAAGGTATTAAAAATGGAACATGACTAATCATCTCTCTCTTTCCTTTTGCGATGTTAGTTGATTTTCACTAAACTTGGAACATATGAAGAGCCCACAAGTTTGCCAGGTAAATTCGGTGAATTCAAAACTACTCCGAGGTTGATAGATTTGAAGTATCCACCATCTCCAATGATGTAAGCCATTTGGTAACGACGGGTGTCGACGCTGCCTTTACTAAGAAACACTGCGACTTTCTTCTCTTCGTCAATGAAGAAGCTACTAGGTCGAAAGTAACTCAGAAAACTTTTTGGTACGCGACTCAAATCCAATGTTAAAAAATTACTCCAAGATACAGCATTAGGCTCAATCTTAGTCGATATCCAAATCTCTATAATCAGACCCGTGTCATAGTGATTACATAACGCAGCGAGTTTGTCATCTCTTACCCAAGATACATTCCGAGTATCAAAAGTAATAGACAGAGGGTGAAACGTCGGAGGAAGAGGCAGACGCTGTCCGAACCTCTCTGTTGTGAAATCAAAACAAAGTAAATGATGTCCTTTTTTACTGTCTCGAACGAAAAAGTAAGTACTTCCATTTAAAGACATGACGTTATAATCAAAACTCCTCCATGAATTAGAGCCAGGATTGGGATTGAAATCAAGAACCCTCCATGAATCAGAGTTTAAGTCGTACACCTCAAAGACTTCGTTGTATTGGTGATCATATGAAACCCTCAAGATTTTGTGGTTACGTTTGTTGTCGTATCCGAGAGCATACGATGCAAATTCATTTATTGTCGTTTTAATCAATCTGCTTTGCCCTAAATACGGGTTCCACACCACAAGCTTCCAAGGGTCATTGAGGACGACACATAACAATATGCCGTCGCAGTGATGGACTTGAGATATCTCGACTTGATCATGGTTAGGTATACTTATCTGCTTGATATATGGATGAACGAATTCTTCTTCGTTGTTTTGGATTCCTTGAAGATCAAATTTAAAGGAAAAAACCATAGAATCTATAGTCATGAATTCCATAAGCTGCTTCTTCCTTGCGTCTGCTACTTTGTGGCCCAAAATCAGATTCTTAGACAAATCGTTCCATCTTTTACAAGTACATCGCACAGCACGTAGAGATGTGAATGGAACCCTAGAGAAAATCTCCTCTACTACATCCCTCGCAAGATCAGAGATCGTCGTCATTCTTCCAACGTCTCTACCGTGTCAATGACGAAACCCTTTTAAAGTAGAAATATTTTTGTTGGGCTTCTAATAAACACTTCCGTTTAGGCCCATTTTGTTTAACCCTAATTGTTTTGATATTTAAACCGATTGTAATTTTGGAACGACTCAACGCTTTCCAAACCGGTTTAGGAAAAACCAATATATCCGGTCGATTTTAATGTTTAGACATCTTAAAACCCTCCGGTTCAGTAACACTAAAGACATTCTCTTATCATCTTCAGTTTCTTTACAGTTAAAGAACTCATCAGTAAAGTGTTACTTCAGAAGATAACTGTTGAAACTTAGGGTTGTGTTTTGTTTTTCAGTTGCTTGCAGTGATGTTTTCTGTGTCATCTCCTCCGATTACATACCTTACCTACCCAAAAGCTTGTAAATTTGATACCAGAAGATTCTTCTCTCTTCGTGCTTCTACTTCTTCGTTGCCTGTGTACGATAACAAGCTTCAAGCTGAATACACACCATGGCTTATCGTCGGACTTGGTAACCCTACAACAAAGTATTACGGAACAAGGCACAATGTAAAAGATTCAATCTTTATATAAAATTCAATCTCTTTTTTTTATTATTATTCATTTATTTGTTTTTGTTATGTGCAGATTGGTTTTGAGATGATTGATCATATAGCTCGAACAACAGACATTTCCATGAACACAATTCAGTCCAAGGCTTTGGTCGGAATAGGTCTCTCTCCTCACCAATTTTTCTGCTTTTTGATTTATATAATTTCACATTTGTTTTTGTTAATTATGGATTCATTGTGTGACCAGAACAGGTGCTGTTGGAGAAGTTCCGATTTTGTTAGTTAAACCTCAAGCATACATGAATTTTAGTGGTGAATCGGTTAGTTCTTTCTTCCATTGTTGTCATCTCTTGAATTGGTCACCATCAAGTTTGATAACCCAAAGTCTTTGGCTTTGTCATCTCTTTAAATGATATACTACAACAGATGATGTCTTGTCTGCATTAGATTTGATAACAGAAAGGCTTTGGCTTTATACTTTAACTTGAAATGGGAAAAAAAAGGCTTTGGCTTTATAGTTTGACTTGAAATGGAAGTTGATTTCGTCCTCTTGTAATGTGTTTTCGAAGGTTGGGCCATTAGCTGCTTATTATCAAGTACCCTTACGCCACATTCTGATGGTTAGTACGGAATCTTTTCTCTTTTGCTGCGTGATGGTAATGAGACTGAGTTGATCAAGAGACTTGTATTTGCCTTTTATGATGGTGTAGATATATGATGACATGGGTTTACCTAATGGTGTCTTGAGGCTTCAACCAAAAGGAGGACATAGCCACCACAACGGGTAAGTGTTGTCTTTTGTTTTTAGAGAAGGGACAAATATACTCCTTCTTGGTTTTATAAAGATATAAGGCAAGGAACTAACCATAGATGAAGTTAGAATTTTCAAATCTTTAGCAATATTGTTTCGAGTACTTGGAACTGGAATATGTTGAATTAGTTCAATTTCTAAACTTAGTCCTCATTCTAGAAGAAGGGTAGTCGTTCTTTTGGTTTGTGGGAAGGAACAAAAACTCTTTCTTTGCTTGTGAACCATATGAATCAGACTATGATGAAAGCAATGTGTAGGTGTTTGTCAGAGTTGGAACTAAATAGCCATATCTTGTGCTCTGACTTAAAACTTTATGCCAGGTTGAAGAATGTGACTGAACATCTAAATGGTTGTCATAGCTTCCCCCGCTTATCAATCGGTTTGTGTTCCAGTTCCACTTGGTGAATGTCCTCTTCCACCAAATAAGCTATTGCAATCATACTAAAACTCTCTGGTAAATTGCAGGAATTGGCAATCCACCGGGTAGTATGGACATGAAAGCGTTTCTTCTCCAAAAGTTTAGCCCCTCGGAGCGTAAACAGGTAAAAACACCAGCTTTAACCTGTCCAACAGTCAATTGATCTCTGAAAGTATGAATTTTTTTTTTGTTTTTAAAAACATTCTACGGCTAATTTGTTCATCGAACTTGCATCAAATTTAAATGGGTATGTTGAACTGAATCATGTTAGATCGATGCGGGAATGGAACAAGGTGTTGAAGCTGTGAGGACACTCATTGAATATGGATTCAACGACACAATATCTAGATTCAATTTGGAACAGAAATACAAGTTCCAGACAGTTTGATTTCTCTCGCATTTGCTTCATCATGGTTCTACCTCTGTCACAGTAACTAGTAACACAATATTCCAACATTGTTATTATCCTTAGTCTTTGTCTTACAGAGTAGGTTATGTTGTAACTTGTAAGCTTTATATTATCGAAATCAGTTTTGGATATTTTGCCTCTCATGTCTGTGAATGTAAACGCCTAGTTAGAGTAACTTATGGCAATTTAATTAAACCCGCGCCTTTGGCTAACAATAAACTTAGTTAAACAGAAAAGAGCTTTCTTTGATACGATCTCAAACCCCTAGCATGGAACCTTTGGTTTTCTTCTGTAGATCCAATGTCTCTCGTACTCTCCCTCAAGCGATGAGCAACTCAACCATTCTTTAGAGTGATAGGAATGACCGAATAGAGCCTAGAGAATCAACAGGTCATTCTAGAGGATCACATTCATATGTAGTGTAGAAAAGAAGAAAGAAAAAGTAGTGGCAAAGTGAGTCCAAAGAAATTTTCATAATGGTATGACGTGACAAAGAAGCATTTTGTGATATTCACAAGGCTTATGAAACACCCAACCAATAAGTTCTTTAAGCTATGAGATGCTTTGGTCGAATTATACCATGAAGACAAGCTACGAAACATCGATACTGAAGAGCACTTGGCTTTGGTTTACAGTAAAGGGGTTTCAAAAGAGCCAGATTTATCAGACCGCGAGCAAAAGAAGAAACAAATCAATATAATCATCCGAGGTTCGAGACTTTATGGAGAATGAACAAGATTTATCAAAAAGCACCAGCGACATACAGAAACAGAAAGATCAAACTGAGAACTAATGTTCCCTGAATTGGAAAACTATTTCTCTAAGAAGACCGAACTGATCCAAATGACACCAGTGATACAGTTCTCATAGTATCTTGACATCGGTGCAAATTGCAAAGTCTTACATGTTTTTATTGATAGAGGAAGTTCGGTTTTATTTTCATGGCAAACTTTGAAGAAAATGGGAATAGACAAGAAAAACATTTGGAGTGTGACTTCAGTTCTCACGGATTTTATACGATTACATTCATCTTTGGACGATTTTTAAAATATCACCAAAACAAACAAAAATAGCTTTGATAATTAGAGACAAACACTCCTCACTTAGAGGGTAAAAATTTTGAGTTTTACTTGAGAATTTGTTACTATTTTGTAGCTTTTATTCAACAGCACCAAGGGAAGATCCCATCTAGAGACGCCAAGTCAGAAGGGCACATTAAATAGTTCCATTGTAATCTTCTGTTTATGTCCCTTCTCTTTGTTCTAGATTAACGCTTGGCAAAACAAAGTCTGAACACAAATTTTTGAACCACACCCAAGTCTAGGGAACTTAATCAACGTGTTTGAACCACACTTTGGAATCTCATACGTATCGAAAGTATATTCTTTGCATGTAAAGTGAACAAAAAAAACACAGGCCAAGGGACGTCGACGGTTACAGCTCTTAGCTCCAGATTGTCTTAAGACCTCTTGTCTCAATGCGCGTGGAATGGACTCACAACAAGACAAGAGAAACAAGTCGCAAGAAAGAGAGAACAAAGAAGAAGAAGACATAACACATGCAGGCAAAGTTTACCCAGTTCACCACTGTTAATAAAGTGGCTACGTCTGGCCGAGTCGGTAACTCGGAATTCACTAGATTCAATGTGTATCAGTGTGTTTACAAGTAAGAAATCACAAGTATCCCACATCAATGCCCTTCACTAGCACTTGATGTATACTCTGTTGATTTCTCTTCTTAGAGAAGGCAATAAAGATAGATTCTTACAAGCCTATCTCTCACACTAACACTTAAAAAATCTTATGAAATGTTTTTCTCTCCTTTTATCTCTCTCTATACCTTCACCAGTGGTTGCAGAGCCTACTCGTACGAAAGAAGACTTCCCCTGGAGTGATCAGGGAAACGATAACGGCAGGATGTCTTTCCGAAGGCGGCGTGAACAAAATGTTTTTTGTTTTTTTTTTTTCTTTTTTTTTTTGGTTTTTTTTNGAAAAAAATTTTTTTTTTTTTTTTTTTTCTTTTTTTTTTTGGTTTTTTGTTTTTTTTTTTTTCCCTATTTCTATTTTATTGTTTCTTTTTTCCCTATTTCTACTTTTTTTTTTCTTTTTTTCCCTATTTCTACTTTTTTTTCATTTTTTTCCCTTTTTCATTTTTTTTTTCTTTTTCTCTCTTTTTTCCCCTCTATCTACTTTTTTTTTTCTTTTTTTCCCTATTTCTAGTTTTTTTTTATTTTTTTCTTTTTTCCCTATTTCTACTTTTTTTTCTTTTTTTTCCCTATTCCTACTTTTTTTTCTTCTTTTTTCCCTTTTTCATTTTTTTTATTTTTCTCTCTTTTTTCCCCTCTATCTACTTTTTTTCTTCTTTTTTTCCCCTATTTCTAATTTTTTTTCTTTTTTTCCCTATTTCTACTTTTTTTTCTTTTTTTTCCCTATATCTACTCTTTTTTTCCCTTTTTCATTTTTTTTTCTTTTTCTCTCTTTTTTCCCCTCTATCTACTTTTTTTTTTCTTTTTTTCCCCTATTTCTAATTTTTTTTTCTTTTTTTCTTTTTTTCCCTATTTCTACTTTTTTTTTCTTTTTTTTCCCCTGTTTCTACTCTTTTTTTTTTTCCTTTTTCTTTTTCTCTCTTTTTTCCCCTCTATCTACTTTTTTTTTTCTTTTTTTTCTCCTTTTCTATTTTTTTTTTCTTTTTTCTCATTTTCTACTTTTTTTATCTTTTTCTCCTTTTCTATTTTTTTTTCTTTTTTCTCCTTTTCTATTTTTTTTTCCTTTTTTCTGTTTTTCCCCTATTTCTACTTTTTTTTTTTTGCTTTTTTTTTTTTTGAACAAAACTTAAAATACCTCTACTAACTAATGATCTACCTCAGAAAGTTGATCTAAACCTCCTCGGTCTGAGGGGGGATAGAGGAGCTTGAGATCTCATCAATAGCTTCAAGAATTCCACCGCCAAGGGAGGTAAAGAGGGAAGAGGTTGAGGTTTAGGTGGAAGATTGATGACCTCTAGATCACCCTCTAGCATTTCGATGACTTTGATCATTGTTGGACGTTTTGATGGATTGGTCTGAATACACCATAGGCCAACCAATACCATTTTCTTGGCTATTTTCACTTCTTCTTTGGTTAACTGATCTCCAAACATTCTCATAGTTCTCCCCCTTTCAATATCTTCACGGATCCAATCTGGGAAGTAAGTTAAACCGTTGCTCGATCCAGAATCTGCAGCTATGTTTCTGTTCTTCAATCCCATCATCTCAAAAATCACCATTCCAAGACTATAAACATCTGCCTTATACGAAATGGCTCCACAATCCCTGGAAAACATTTCAGGAGCCATATATCCAGGTGTCCCTCTGCCATCTCGCATTGACATGACGCTCTCCTTGGCTTTACAGAGCGTAGCCAGGCCGAAGTCTGCAATCTTTGGTCTAAAATCTTTGTCCATGAGTATGTTTTCCGGCTTTATATCGAAATGCACAATCCTCGGTCCACAACCATTGTGCAGATACTCCAGGCCGCGACAGACACCCATTACAATGGCATAACACATGTCCCATGCCATCATACTTTCCTTATGCCTGCTAATGAGCTCGTTCAGTGAACCATTCGGCATGTACTCATAGACCAAAGCTGTGTCGTTCCCTTCATGACAGAATCCAAGAAGAGATACAATATTATCATGCGATGTTTTAATCATGCTTCGTAACTCGTTTGTGAACTGTATTCTATCCTCCTTTGGATTCTTCAATACCTTCACTGCAACATCTCGGCCGCTACCGGGCAACGTTCCTTTATAGACAATCCCAAATGATCCTTTCCCGAGAGTGAAGCCAAATGAATTTGTCATCTTCTTGATCATTGGGCTGTCATATTCTGTCAGCCATATGAACGGGTTGAAGGTACTTGCTCTCATATTAACTATTATCACATTATTCTCCATTCTCGCTTTATGCGCTTTCACCACTACCACAATCACAATAATGACTATTACAGTTAAAGCTGCTGCTGAGGCTCCTAGAGTAAGATAAGAAGAATAAAAAATTAGGTTATTTGAGAACGAGAGTAATGTTGTCACAAGGATTGAGCGATAGGTTACCTAATATAACTTTTAACTTCCACGATGATTTCACTGCAAAAGAAAGAAAAAAACAAACAAGATGCCTTATTAACCAGAAACACAAAATTAGTTTTGTCTCAGCAGCACTTAAAGGGTTGAAACGCTGAGAGGTACAAAAAGAAAGTATTATAAGATGGATTTAGTGAGATGTAAGACTTGTTCACACTAACATTTTATTAGCTTACTAAACTCCGACCGATCAATAGAATGTTGATAATCTATCCACACGAACACGTCTTGCGATTTTCAAACATTTAACAAGTTAATGTAAGGAGCCAGTGAAGTTAGATTCATACCTTGAGAAGCCTGACCTTGAGGAGGTAAAGAAGCTTTTCGAGATGGAGTTCCAAAACCTGAAAGATAAACAAAGTCGAACAAGTTACATCATAATTCAGTGTCCATACATGTAGGAACCTTATTAATTGGGGTTCTTTATGCACTTAAAGACCCCAAAGTAAGTCAAAGGGATGATAGTCAGAGAGACTTGAAAAATGAAAAACAGGGGGGCATATCACACACGAACACGAGTTGCAATAACTGTAAGGAGTCACTCAAGTTTGATTTATACCTGGAGATGGTGATAAAGAAGCTGTTGGAGATGGAGCTCCAAAAGCTGAAAAATTAACAAGTGTTAACTAAGACATTATTTCAATGAGATCAGATAATGCATCGGAACAAGACTTGATCTAAAAAAGTGTTACCAACTTCGCAATAACAAAAATAGAAGCTCCTGATAGAGAATACAACGTTTTATTAGGTTACTAAACTCTGCCCAATTTGTTGGAAAGTGCCTTAGTCAAAGATGTTGCAGGGTAATTTCTTATCTTTTTTTAAAATTTTTTTTTTTTTAATTTATCTTTTGTTATGATCAACATGTGTAATCAAGTAACTATGTTTTGGACATCCGCTACGTGGCTGCGTCTAGTAAATATCTTAGATAATATATGTACTTAAAATTGTACTTGCTATGTGTCTGAAATAATAATATCAAACTTGTCTGTTTTCTGCATTGGCAAGCACCATAATTACAAGAGAGTAATGAATCTGGAATCAGCAAAAAGCTTTTATAAAAACCATATGGAGGAAGAGCATATGTCATACACAAGCACAGTTAGCAAGGCATGCTTATGGCACAAATGGCTTGGTCACTTTCATCATGATGGAGTTCTTTATATTCAGAAAAACAACATGGTAAAGGAATTCCATCACTGGAAAGTGAGCTAGGAGATTGTAAAGGTTTTCAATATAGAAAAACCATTTCTTCAAACAACATGGAGAGCTACAAAGAAGCTGTAGCTAGTACACACGGATGTTGGAGATCCTATGAGCACACCATCCTTGGATGGAGCAAGTACTATATTATGTTCATTGATGATTACAGCAGGTTTTGTTGGATTTATTTAATTCTGGAAATTTAAGTGATTGCAGGTTGCAGATTTTGAGGTCTGATAATGGAACTGAATACACAAATAAAACTTTTGGAAAGTTTTGTGTAAGAATCTGGCATTGAGCATCACTTACAGCGCCGTACACCCCTCAACAAAATGCCGTAAGTGAGAGAAAAAATTGAAGTATGATGGAGATGACAAGCTGTATGTTGCATGAGAAGGAGCTTCCAAAGAATTTATGGGAAGAAGCTGCAGATACTGCAGTATTCCTACTTAGTAGGTTACCAACAAGAGCTTTGGACAAAGAAACAACGTACGAAGCCTGATATGGATACAAGCTAACATATTAAATCTGGAGACGTTTGGTTGTCTTTGTTTCACTCATGTGCCACAGATGAAACGAGATAAGCTTGATAAGAAGGCAGAACTAGGGGTGTTTGTTGGTTACAGCGACTCTTGCAAAGCTTACAGAATTTTTCATCGTCAATATGGAAACATTTTGGTAAGTAGGGATGTGATTTTTATGGAATATAAACAATGGGATTTGTAGCAATCGGATTCAGAACAAATGCCTAGGGTTCTTCAAGACACCGAAGAAAAAGATGATATTGCAATGAGAGGTACAAAGATTACTGTGTGACATCTATGAAAATTACAATATTGCTGTCTTTGAGCCAGGTGAATATGGGGACGTGTGGAAAAGTTCACAAGTAGGTTGAAGCAATGAATGAAGAGCTTCAAATGATTGAAAAGAATGATACATGGCAGCTAGTGGACAGACCATTAGACAAGAATATAATCGGTGTTAAATGGGTTTATAGGACCAAACTCAACGCTGATGGATCTTTAAACAAGCATAAGGTCAGATTGGTGGTAAAGGGGGTATAACCAAGTATATGGAATGGATTTTCAGAAACATTTTCTCCAGTAGCACGGTTAGACACGATACGAATCATGCTTGCATTGGATGCTCAAAATACTTGGAGAAAGTATTTCACTTAGATGTCAAGCCAGCCTTTCTAAATGGCTATCTTGAAGAAGAGATCTACATAAGGCAGCCTGATGGGTTTATAGTTAAGGGACTGGAGGAGAAAGTCTACTTGTTCAAAAAGGTCTTGTACGGTCTTAAGAAGTCCCCAAGAGTATGGTACAAAAGAATTGATAATCATCTTCAGAAGATGGGATTTGTCAGTATAGTCAAAGTGAAGTTACATTTGATATTAAAAAAAATTTTCCATTTATGTTGATGATCTGCTTGTAACAGGGAATAACGAGCTCTTAGAGGGTGATTTCAAGTCTGAAATTCTTGAAGTGTCTGTGATGACAAATCTCGGCTTGATGTCTTATTTTCTGGGAATGGAGGTGCAACAAAGCAGTGACGGGATTCGTATACATCAAAGGAAGTATTCAAAAGAGATGCTTAAGAAGTTTCACAAGAAAGATTGCAAAAGCAAGCACACACCAATGAAGCAGAAGGAGAAATTTAGCAATGAAAAGACTGATGAAAATAAATACAGGAGCTTGATTGGCTGTTTGATGTATCTCATATCGACATAATGTTTTCTGTAAGTTCGCTCTCAAGGTTTATGCATTGTGCCACTGAAATACATTTTCAAGCTGCCAAAAGAGTACGGCATCAAATATACTTGTTCTCAAAATCCTTGCAGGATTTTCTTAAAGAGATTGGGCTGAATGTGTTGACGATATGAGAAGCACAACAGGTTTTGTTTCACTTTTGGATCAGGAATGTTTTGATGGTGTTCTAAAAAGCAGGATTTTATAGCTCAGAGTACAGCAGAAGCAGAGTATGTTGCAGCAAATGCATCGGTAAATCAAGCAATTTGGATCAGAAAATTTCTTATGGATCTAAATACGGAACAAAAGGAACTAACGGAGATTTTTGTTGATGATCAAACTTCAGTGACTCCTTGCATTTTTGTTTGATTTTTTCAGAATTGAACCTTTGATGGACAAAAGGTAAAGAAAGGTGAACAGAAGAAGAGCAAAGAAGAAACACAAGAAAAAGAGACAGACAAAGGAAGAAAAGTCTCGTGAAAGTGGAAGAAGAAGAAAACGTGGTCAAGGAAACCGAGCAGAGTTTTGTTGTGATTTTAGTCACAACAAACCAAATTAGGAAAGAATGAAAATTACTTTGGTTATGAAGATAAAAAAAAGTGTGTTTTGTTGGTGTAAGTCTAGTTGTTAAGAGTAGTTAGAGATATTATTGTTGAAAGTAAGCTTGCCTGTGAAACAAGGAGAAGTTGTTAAAGCAAGTAGAAGAGTCTATTATAAATATGCATGTGTGTGTGAAGTTGTAAAGCATCCTATTCAATACAAAAGAGTTGGATCAAAAGTTACAATGTAGCACTTAAATTCTCTCTAAGTTTTCTTATGTGTTCGCTTAGATCAAAACACAAATAACAGAGTGACACAGAGAACTAAAGAGAGAGTGTGTGTGAGAAAGCTGGTCTTTAGCTGAGAAAAGAGAGCATGAGAGATAGAGAACATCAAAACAAAACAGAGTGAGAAGAGAGAAAACTTCAACATGGGATCAGAGCTAAACTTGATTCTAGGAGCCTTTCCAACAAGAAAAAGAAGAAGGAGACGGAAAAGAAGAGGCCGTGAGAAGAACAAGAGAAAAAAAGAAGAAGAAGAAACAAGAAACAAGAAGAAGAGGAGGAGCCGCAAGTACGGAGTCTACGGCAATGGTGTCTAAGACACTTGGACACGTGAACCAAAACCAGAGAACACAACGTGCTCAGACGAAAACTATCAAGAGGGAGGTGATGGAGAAGGAATCCTCACCGGAATAATGGAGGCAACAGAAGTGCAAGTAATCAACACATGTAGCCTAAATTGTGTAATAGTATGTGTGCTAATGTTAAAGAGGGAAGATAATGCATCGAAAAAGAGAAATGGATTTTGGGATGGGCTCAAGTTGTTAATGGGCGTATTCTCTTTTCGAAGATACATTTGAGCAAAAGTTGTGTCATAAGCCCATTCCCTACTTATGTAAAAACCTAAAGTGAAGATCGGAGAAGGAGATCGGACGAAGACGGCAACGTGAAGAAGAAGTCAGTCTAACAAAGAGACTGAAGCAAGGAGAAAGATGGAGTCATGGAGACAGCCATCAACAAAGAGAAGACACTGAGGCAAAGGAGAAAGATGTCCCCAAAAGGAGGACGTGAAGAAGGAAATATAAAGGCAGTGAGGATGAGAAGAAGGTAGTGTTATCTACTATCTAAAAGAAAGCAATCAACATTAACGACACCATAACAATGATGCCAAAGAAGCTCACGTAAGTGACTAAAGCTGAGAACCAAAGAGATGTTCAAAAGCTGAGTCAGGAGAAACCAATGCAAAAGAAAACTAAGGTGATGTTTAACAAACCAGAAAGACTAATGGAGACCATTTTATAAGGTTACTAAACTCCGAACAATAAATTGAGAATCTATCCACACGAATACGACTTGCGACTTTCAAACATATAACAACTTAATGTATGTTTGAAAGGAGCCAGTGAAATGTAAGGAGCCAATCGAATGATGATAATGTAAGGAGCCAGTGAAATTAGATTCATACCTTGAGCAGCTTGACCTTGAGGAGGTAAAGAAGCTTTTCGAGATGGAGTTCCAAAACCTGAAAGATTAACAAAGTCGAACAAAACGTTACTTCATAATTCAGTTTCCATATCTATAGGAACCGTATAATTCGGTGGATTTCTTTATGCATTTAAAGACCTCAGAGAAAGTCAAAGGGATGATAGTCAGAGAGACTTGAAAAATGAAAAACAGGGGGGCATATCACACACGAACACGAGTTGCAATAAATGTAAGGAGTCACTCAAGTTTTATTTATACCTGGAGATGGTGATAAAGAAGCTGTTGACGATGGAGCTCCGAAAGCTATAAAAAATTAACAAAGTGTTAACTAGACATTATTTCAACGAGATCAGATTATGGATCTTAAAAAATTGATACCAACTTAGCAATAACAAAAATAGAAACTTCGGATAGAGAACAACAACATTTTATTAGTTTCCAAAACTCCGACCAATCAATCGAGTGATGATAATCTATACACACGAATATCCACACGAAGAAAGAAGAAGAGCAACAACAACAACAACAACAAGAAAAACAAGAAGAAGAACAAGAAGAACAAGAAGACCCCTACTCTCCAGAAACCCTAGTTTACAAATCCAAGATCAAGAAGAAGAATATCCCACATGTCGAGATCGAAAACCCCAAGTCCAAGAACCCTAGTTTTACAAACCCAAGATTATGATGATTGAATTACCGGAACAACCGGTGAGATCAGTGTGGATGTTGCATCGACGGCTGAGATTGAGAGCTTCAGTAGTGGCGACATTGGTGTTGATGGTACAGAGACACCTAACATCTTTCTCCAATGCTTTCTTGACCAAGCCGCAACATACTTTCGAAGGCTTCGTCGTCGTGTTCTTCAGTGTATCTAAGCAGGGGACTAGCTTGCTTATGCACGAGGTCTGTGATTCCACCTCCGCCAGCGAAAGCAAAGCTATAGCCGTCATCGCCGTCGCCATCGGAAAACGCGTCATTTTTTTTCTCTCATGAGTTGAGTTGCCTTTACAGAAAGGAGAAAAAGAAAAGTCTTCTTCATCCTAAGGAGAAATATATATATATATGATATTATGATGGCGGGGTCGAGGTTTCTCCTTCGTAGCTCAGAGTTGGTAGCTTTTTGGTTTTTGTTTTTATTTTTTAAAACATCGTTTTTGTCACTTAGCGTCATTCGAACATTGTCCCACAACTTTTAAAATAAATATACATAAACATTCCCCAAATAATTTTGAGAAGAAAAAATGGTCTCACAACTTCTTTTTTTTTTATGTCACATGACTTTGTATAGAACCGTACGTTGAAATATTAACAAATTTTCAAAAATAGTCTTTCACATTCATTACTAAATTTGTTTTTTTTTCTTAATAGTTGCTTTTATTTATTAACAATATTTCTGATGGTAAAGTATGGAATCTTATCGTTTTCTATGTGATGAAATGAATCGAAATTGATCAAAATATTGTATTTTTCTCTATGGTTTAGATGTAAGACGACCTGAGTTTGCCTAATAGTGTATTGAGACTGCAACCCAAAGGAGAACATAGCCACCACAAATGGGTAAGTAACGTCGCTCTGAATAGGGAAGTGATCAATTTACGCCGAATTTTATTGGGTATGTCGAATTGCATCAATGACACAATATCTCGAATCCATTAAGTTCCACAGTTTGAATCCTCCACATTTCCTTCATCGTGGTCGATACTTGCACAGTTAGAGCAAAAAAAAATGAAACTATTCGGGTTCTCTCAATGATCTATTATTACTATTATTTTAATATAATTTAAATTTATAATTAAATTGTAATACTTTTAAAAACATATGCCTGATAAAAATATTAAAGTGTCGGGCTCTAAAAAGTTTCTTCCAATTTTCAAACAAAGACATAGTTTTTCTCTTTCTTGCCTCTTTTTTATATTTTTTATTTTTTTTAACTAGTGAAAAATTCACTAAAAATCTTGGTTGGAAGGGATTTTCAATACAACATACAAGTAACAGTGTAACACCATACTCCAGTCTCCAAAGTTGTTTGAGTATCTCCATTAGAGTATTTCATGGGGTTCTTAACATTAAAGAAAAATGAAAAATTAGAAAAATAGAAAATTAAAAAGGACAGATTTTCAAATAAAAATTTATGAGAACTCATTAACTATCATATGCTTTATTTCTATTAGTTTAATTTCTTAAAATTATTAAAACTTAATTATATTAAAATATTTATTTTTTTTAGAACTCTAAAGTTATCAACCAATAAAGCTCCTCTTATCATTAGCATTTGTCTTACAAGTTAACTTTCTATTATTGAAGATCAATTTTAAATGGTTTTTTCCTTCTATAATTTTGGATGTTTTGCCTCTAATATGTGAATGTGTGTGTTAATAATATATCACTAGTTGTTGCTTTAGTTTGTACAATTTAATTACCTATGAAATTATCTTAGCACGTAAGAGTAATATTTACATCTTGTTTCCTTTGTGTTAAACGAAGCAAACGGAATTAATTTAGCCTACAGATCGATAACAACCAAAAATAAAAGATAGATCAGTTGTATTAATTTACCTAACTTACCCAAATCTGAAACGATATATAATTGTTGCTTAAGAAAATTAATGACCGTTTGATTAATAATTCACTGGGTCCCACACTACCAAAATAAGACCGTTGCACGTAAGGAAAAAGGGGGGTATATTCGTCAACCCAGTAAAAATCCTACGACTCCACTGATTCTTTCAGACCGTTGCGATTGCGAATAACAAAAGTCATAATAAAAACCCTTTTTTCTTTTACATTATTAAAGCCTTTCAGTAACAACACAACAAACCCTTGATTAAACAAAAAATTCACGAAGAAGAAGAAGAGATCAGTCCATTAATGGCAGACTTAGATACAATCTCAACCCCAAGCATGGAACCTCTGTTCTTCTCTGTTGATCCAATGTCGCTCATACTCTCTCAAAACTCCGACACGCATCAGCTTAAACTCTTGTTAGACGGTTTCTCCGGGTTCGAGAGAGGACCAAGATACGACGAATACTCTCGGTTACGTGAGTCAAAGCTTCGCATGAAACGAGACTTCCAGAAATATCTAGAAGAAGAAGAAGAAGAGCCGAAGAGAAAACAAGTAAGGTTCGAGGGTAGTTCAGTAATTTCACGAGAAGAAGTTGTAACTACCCCGGAGAAGAAGATGATGAAGAAGAAACAGACTCGGTTTGCTTCTTCTCCGACGTCAAACCCGAGAAAACCTGCTTCTTCTTTGGCTCAGTCGGTGCCTGACTTCTCCGCCGTGATACGTAAAGAGAATCGACGTCCTGTTAACTACAACACTACTACTACTCCTCCTCCTCCGTCTTCGAAGAGCAGAAACGGCGGCGTTTTGTCTGGGTCGGTTTCTTCTTCTGTGAGAGGGAGCAAATCTGCGAGTGTAGGGGAGAAGAAGAGTAAAGGGTTGGTGATGGGGATGGCGCGTAAGAGCTACGCGAACGTTGAGGATCTCAAGAAGATCTCAATGGCTGCTGCTTCTGCGATTAACGGCGTTGGAGTCGGAGGGAGAAAAGTCGTTGGCGGTGGCCGGAGCATTTTGGGATACAGACAACTGTATTGTTGATTGTTTATTTTCCACGATTTTTTGTTCTTTTTGTGAGGTTTTGATTGATGAGATTAAATTCTTGATTCTTGATTTTTTTTAATTTTTTTGGTGTGTTTGTGATTTGATTTGTTTGTAAAAAATAAAACATACATTCTTGATATAAAAACTCTTGTGGTTGTTTTCAATTTCTAACTAATCAATTTGTCATGTGACAAATTAATTTACTACATTCTTGATATTCCCTCAGTTTTTATTTAATTGTTGTTTTAACCATATGTACACAGATTAAGAAAACATTAATTATCTTATTTTTTTAATACAAAAACATCATTAATTATTTACTTAAACACAATTCAACTAATAATAAAATAGTCTGCAAAATAAAAATAATTATAAATAATAAAAAATTAATAAATATTGCATTGAAAATCTAAAACGACAATTAATTTAAAATGAAAAAAATTCTCTAAAACGACAAGGGAGGGAGTATAAAACTTAACTGACGTGTTGTTGGTTCTTTCAAACTAGAACAAATCGAATTAATTAACTTTGTCGCATGCCAACACATCTAGATATTAAATGTATTGGTTTGGAAGTATTTCCCTGATGTGTACATATCGACACACATGCGTCTTTGATGTGTGTGTATGAACTCTAAACTTTCTATAAATAGAGAAGTACTTCCTCTTCCCCAATATATAAGATCCCTCTTCCCCAATATATAAAATGTTTTGGACAAAAACTCACTTATTAAAAATAACTTTATACATTAAAACATTATAAAATAAAGTAATTAAAATTGAAAGAAAATAATGTTTAAGAAAATGAATAAGAATTTAAACGGTCATAAGGTTGCCAAAATAAAAAAAATTGGTCTGAATTAATCTTTTTTTTTAAACTAAAATTTAGTTTGAGCCAATTTTTGATACACATTCTAAACTAAAAAAAAAAAAAATCAAATTACAAAATGGAGCCAAAACACATTTGGTTATCTCTATCTAATCTCGTCACTAAAAATGGTTCACAAAAATATTTATGGATTTTAATATTGATTTGAGTATTCCAGTTCTAAATTCTGAGAGTGTATCTTTGTACATATCATGACTTGAGAGTTCTAATATTGAAGTATTGCTATCTTTTATAGTACCTTGCAGAAAGTCCATTAAAAAAACAGTACCAGTTTAAGAAATCTCACCTGTTTAATTAGAATAGTGTGGCTGTATTTGTTTCAGATCAATTTACAAACCACGATCCCACAGCATTAGACTAGTTATGCATTTTGTGTGGAAGATTGTATATATCTCCGATACTTTAAGGTAAATCTATGAGTTGTCTTCATGGTTCATGTTTTGAGTTACACATATTATACCAGAAACATATTATTTTTAGAGTGAATTAGCTAGAAATTGTAAAATAACAATATATTTAGCTCTATAGC
>OVBI01002245.1:0-22158 GCA_900406495.1 Sisymbrium altissimum | reverse complement strand
CATTCTTTGAATCAACGGACATCGAACTGTGTTTCGATTAGGCTGCGCCAGCTATCCAGAAGGAGTGTTGGAGAATCATACTCTTTAATAGACAGCTTCTGTGGTGGAGTGGGAGCTGACTTATGGACTGCAGGGGTCGCCCTTGCTTTGGAAGAACCTCTCTTCAGTAGTGGACAATGAAGCTTCTCGTGAGAGAGATGAAGGCAATGGAAACATTTATTAAAATCTTTTCAAATTCATTTTCAATGGTGATCGCTTCACCAGAGGGTAGCTTGAGTTTCCGGGTTTCTTTAGCCGAATTTCGACGTTGAAGGAGATGAGAACCTGAACATAGTCTTTAGTGTGAGAGACCTTCGGATCAGAGGCTATTTCTTTCACCTCACCAATCGATCAGAGGCAAGCTTGAACATTGTATCAGTTGTGAGATAGTCCACAGGGATGTGGCAGATGCGAATCCAGAGATCTAGCATGCTGAGGAAGTTAACAGGTGGGGAGGCAGTCCATCATTCCAGAACCAGGGTCTAATGGTTATAGGACCATGGCATATCCTTCAGTACGTCGTAAGATCCTCTTCACGTTCAAAAATAAACTGGAAGCGGTCTTTGGAAAGAGCAATACCTCTGACCCTGCCCTGAACCCGCCATGCTATTGGCATGTACTCAATCATCCTGAGCATCGACTGGCAGTCTGGGTTGAGCAGCCTTCCCAGTAAGCTTGTAGCATTCTCATCGAACACACGAAAGAACGGGCTATCAGGCAGAGTGAGAGGCTCTTCCTCTTCAATCGTCATGGCGTTCATCGCTTTTTGCAGTAAATCCGTCATGTGAGAGGCACTGGAGTTAATCGGATAGTTGACGAGGGAGGCTAGGTCGAACTGTGGGAAGTAGGTCAAACGTAATTAACACAAATTTGCAATTAAGAGAGCAATATTCTGATACTATTTTCAGAGAAATCATATCAAAAAGGTCTTGATTGACACGGTAAAGAGAGAAAAGGAGAGTGAGAATCGGAGGTTAAGGAAAGAGAATACATGGGATGGGCTTGAAACGAGAAAGTTTCCAAAAAAATTACCGTGGCGATTAAGCCAGCGATGAGCTAGCAGGAGAGAGATTTTTAAAATAGGAAAGAGGCAGATCCTCTAAATTAACTAGAGAGGTCTAAACCAAAAGAAATGAGTTTTGACTGAAGTTGAAAAAAATGTTGACAATAATTTATTTATAGTCTATCTTATTGACATATTATATATTTATGAAAATATTATATTTTCATTTGTTTAGAATTTTCATATAGATTTCTTTCTAAATACAATTTTTTGCCATTTTAGCATAGAAATAAAAGTATTATATGACTTTATTATATGTTTTTTTAGAAATCTTTCATAGAAATATATATATTTATATATATATATATATATATATATTTATATATATATTTATATATATCTTCTTATTATAAGTAGTATTCATTATTTAAAGATTTCAAAACTTTAATTCGACAGTCTTTGTGTTTCATAATTGTCACATGTAATATAATTTCATGCCACTTAAAAATGTTTATAGTGTAATGTTATGACAGTTTTCATCTTTAATATTTGTGTGTCTCATTTTTAATACTTGCTTCAAACAAATAGTTTTCTTCAATTTCAATAGATATCACTCTAGGCCATTTTATATATATTCTAAATACTTGAAACAAAATTTAGATTCAAAATTTTATATTAATTTAAAATCTGAACACATTAAAATGGTGTTTAATATAAGATGAAGTTTGGCATAATTTTCTACTCATGATATTTTAAATATATTATCTAATTTTATTGTGATTTAAAATAAAATCTAGAGAGAATTAATAATTTTTTTAAATAAGACACTTCACGATTGTTGCTCTCTTCCTTTTTAAGAAAGCAAATATAGAGATAAAGAGTTTCACCCACATTAATCTGCATATAACCTAGATGGTGGTTTGTAATATGGTTTGACCAAATCGAACTGAGAAAATTAACTGAAAAAATATAAAAATAAATAACTGAATCTGCATGAGTCATATTGTAAGTGGATCAAGAATAAATTATGATGTAATCCGGTATTGGTCACTTCATTAGAGGATACATTAAGTTAATTGAAAAACGAGATTGGTCATCCTATCTGTTAAACACCATTTTAATGTGCTCAGATTTTAAGAGGTTGGTGAGGTGGTTCGAGGATTCCATGCAAATCGTGGAGGGATTCAAGGTATGTGCCCCTGATCCTGTGCTATAGTCCATTCTCTCGCAGCTCTTATGGCTCTGATGTGATTCCCTCCTATACTGTGATGATCTTATTTTCAAAGATTCGTTTGTTACGCGCAGTCCAAATGGTCCAGAGAATCCATGGGTGGTGAGAGCCAGCAGCTAAGCCAACAGGTGGAAGGGATATTTAGGACTTCAAGCAAATAAAACCATCACTCAATCTGGTTATCTGAAGACGGTCAAAGGTTTTCAACAGAGGTGCGTTCTTCTAAACATTCACTGCATAACAACAATGAAAGAGTAAGTGTATTGTGGTTTCTGGTTCAGCACATAGGTCACACTTAGGGTCGATAGGCATTCCACGCTGATTAAAGTTTGCGCCCACTGGCAAGGCCTCCTGTATGCCTCTCCATAGGAAGTTCTTGAGTTTCGGTGCAGTATGTAGGGACCAGATTTGCTTGTTCCAGTCAATTGGTGGATAAGTTTTCGGGATTGGTTCTTGATCTTTGGTAAAGGTTGGATAACCAGATTTTGTAGAGTATGTACCTGATGGATGAGCGAGCCATAGGAATTTATCAGGTGCCCAGTTTTATCAATATGATGGTCTCAAGGTATTGGGGTAGAACAGCTTGAATCTTATAAGGGTCCCATTCGTTAGAATGGTCCTTTAGCAAATCTGAGACCATTAAGTTACGAAGGTGAAAAGGTGGGGGTCCGTAGGGCTGTTGTCTCTCAAAGGAAGAGAGTCATGGATCGTTCCACACATTTACTAACTTGCCGTTACCAATGACCCATCCTAGGTGATCCTTGAGAAGCTTGGGACCAACTAGTACTCCTCTCCAGCTGTGGGAGGATACTGAAGGCATGAAGCTGTGGGAAATATTTGCCCTTCAAAACACGAGGTAGCAGACAGTGTGGGTTTTGGAGAATACACCAGGAAATCTTAGCTAAAAGTGCTTCATTGAAGAGAGGTATGTCTTTGCAGCCTAGTCCTCCTTGAGACTTTGGTTTTGCCATTTTGGTCCACGCCACCCAACTCATTTTCCGTTTATTTGGGGCACTGCCCCACCAAAAGCAAGTTAAAGCCGACTGGATTCGTTTATGCAGGGAGGAAGGTAATAGGAAGCAGGACATTGCATACGACGGCATGGCGGCTAAAACACTTTTTAAAAGAACCATCTTGCAAGCTTGGGAGAGAAGGCGAGATGACCAGCTGATTGTCCATTGTCTGATACGATCCACAATTGCTATAAAAAGGTCCTTCTTTTTTCTCCCAAAATGTTCAGGAAGACCCAGAGCCGTGCCTAATGCCTAACGAAAAAGAGATGAGCCACAGGCCCCCAAATATATAATTTTTTTTTGGGCCCCCTAATTTTTGAAGACATAGTGTAGTATAATAGTTTTATAGTTAAGTTTTGACAATTTTCAAACATGGGTTCAACTCCTTCTCGACATATTTTTTTTTTCTTTTTGAAAAAGGAAATCCAGATTCTAATTTGGAAACAGATTTGAGATTCAAATCGAAGAGGATATAAGCTTTTTAACGTGTACCTTTTTTTGTTTTCTAATAAAAATAATAGAAAAAGGAAATCAATTGGAAAAAAATGCAAATCTCAAATAAAAAAGGAAATCTAAATTCTAAATGAAAAAGGAACTATATCAAATTTGGTGGGTTTATAAATAGATGATCCATTGAACAAAGATCCCATAAGCAAAAAAAACAATTAGAACTTTCAATAACTCAAAATATTAATTGAAGAATTTCAATCATTCAGCTTTGCGGTCGCTCGTTCTCTCTCGGCCTCTTAATACAGACATTGCTTCTCTTCTTTTTCATTGGTAAGTGACGTAAATCCCTTTCTTTGTGCCTTTCATTGGTTAATATTTTATATTAATAGCTATACAATAGTTTCGTCTATGATCATATACTGATTTAATATATTGTTTTTTTAATAATTATTTTAGAAACATGCCTCTAAGAAAATATCTCTCTGGTGCAAAAAAAAGACAAAAGAAAGAGCAAGATGATGCATTCGTGAAATCACAACAAGGTGCTATGCACAAATTTCTTATAAAACCTGCAAATCCTGCTATAGCAACGGAAATTGATGACGAGGGAATTGATAATGAGTTTGATCATCAAATGGAGGATGAGAATAAAGAAGATGAAAATCTTGATATAGGAGATGGTGAGAATTTCAGTGAAGAAGAGGATGAGAATTATGACATGGAGAGGATGAAAATCTCGGTGAAGAAGAGAATATGAATACAGATACAAACAGTGTTGAATTTAAAGAACGTATTGGAATTCTAGATATTTATGATCCTGCAAATTGGGGAAAGATCGAAGCTGGATTAAGAGTTGTCATGGTTGAAAAAGGTCCTGCTGCAAGACAACCAATTGATTTTGTTTTTCCGAAAGAGAAACTTAGTGGTCGACATTTCTCTCAGGCATACTACACAAGAGTTTTGAGTAATGGAGAAAAGCAAGACAGGCGTTGGCTAGTTTANGGTTGGCTAGTTTATTCAAAAGCATTAGATAAAATCTTTTTTTTTTTGTTGTAAATTGTTCACTCGAGACAACAATCCTAGTCACATGGCATCCAAGGGTTTCAATGACTGGAAAAATATTTTGGAAAGGCTTAGGAAACACGAGTCTAGTNNGATAGGCTGAAGCACCACGAGACTAGTCATGAGCATATCAAATGCATGAGCGAGTGGATGGAATTTGAATTGAGGCTTCAGAAAAACCAAACAATTGATAAACATGTGCAACACGAACTCAGCAAAGAGAGGAATCATTGGAAAGATGTGATGGTTAGAATTTTTTCGTTGCTAAAAACTCTTGCTAAACAAAATTTAGCCTTTCGTGGGAGCAACGAAAAGTTAAGAGTAGATGGTAATGGAAATTTCTTAAGTTTTATTGATTCAATGGCTGAATGGGATCCAGTCATGAGAGAACATGTTAGACGGTTTGAAGATGGAGAATCTCGTTATCATTATCTCAGCAATAAAATTCAGAATGAGTTGATAGCAACGATAGCTGATGAAATCAAAGGTACAATCATAAAAAAGATTCAAAGTGCAAAATATTTTTCTGTCATTGTTGATTGTACGCCAGATATTAGTCATCATGAACAGATGACTCTTATCCTTCGATGTCTTGATGTTACAACAGCTTCAGCTGAGATAGAAGAATTTTTTCTCACATTCTTGATAGTTGATGATACATCTGGAGAAGGGCTTTTTCGTGAGATTCAGAATGTATTGGGTACTCTTGATTTAAATATTGGTGATGTGAGGGGACAAGGATATGATAATGGATCCAATATGAAGGGAAAACATAAAGGAGTACAAAAGAGATTTCTTGATGTTAATCCACGTGCATTTTATACACCGTGTGGATGTCACAGCCTTAATCTTGCACTTTGTGATATGGCAAGCACTTCTGATAAAGCTATTTCGTTTTTTGGGATAATCCAGCGTATTTATAATTTGTTTGCATCTTCAACTAAGCGATGGAAGATATTGGAAGATATGGTGGGAGGTTTGACAGTTAAATCTCTATCACATACTCGGTGGGAGAGCCATGTTGCATGTGTCAAGGCAATAAGATTTCAAGCTCCAAAAATAAGACATGCGCTAATTCATATAGCAGAAAATACTGATGATCCAATAACACAAAGTAATGCTGAGTCTCTTGCGATAAGTGAAATACATGGGATAGGAAATTATGAGTTCTTGTTGTCTGTGGTGATTTGGTACAAACTTCTAGTTGCTGTTAACACAGTAAGTAAGAGTTTGCAGTCAGAAGACATGAATATTGAAGTTGCTGTTTCTCAGTTGAAAGGACTTGTTTCTTTTTTCCAAAAGTACAGAGATTCAGGCTTTGAAAGTACAAAGTCAGATGTTAAAGAAATCGCAGAATCTATGGAGATTGAAGCTAAGTTTCCGGCGAAAAAGAAGCGTGTCATCAAAAGAAAAAAGTTTTTTGATGAAGAATCAGAGATAGTTGATGAAGCTATGGATTTATCTCCAGAAGAGAGCTTTAGGATTTCTTATTTCATCCAAGTCATGGATAAAGCTCTACAATCTCTTAAGACAAGATTTGAGCAATTTCAGAAGTACGAACAAATATTTGGGTTTCTGTTTGATTTAAAGAAATTGAAGTCAGCAAGTGAGGATAGTTTGATGGCATCTTGTACGAATCTTGAAGCCACTTTAAAGCATGAAAATCATTTTGATGTTATTGGGGATGATTTGTTTTTTGAGCTAATAGTTCTAAGAGAAGCTTTGCCACAAGATTACAAGAGACCCATTGAAGTCTTGAACTTTTTGAAAGGAGCGGAAGAGTGTTACCCAAACTCATGGATTGCTTATCAAATATTGCTGACGATTCCAGTTTCAGTCGCCACTGCTGAGAGAAATTTTTCTAAATTGAAGTTGATAAAGTCTTATTTGCGATCAACTATGTCACAAGAAAGGTTGAATGGTTTAGCTATTATTTCTATAGAAAGAGAACTACTTAGAAATTTAGATTATGAGAGTTTGGTGAAAGAATTTATTGAAAAAAATGGACTAAAGATTATGTCTTAGTTTTTTTAGATTACTATTTTACTTTTATTTTTTTAAAATTTATATTAATTTTTATTAAAAATATATATATATTAAAAAGACCCCATTTTTATGTTTGCATTAACTTCTAATTTACCTGAGCACGATAGTGCTTATCAATCGAGAATACAAAAAAGTCCGTCCTACGAGAGAAGGGAATAAGACGCAAAACAATTAGGGAAGACGCTAAATCCTGAAAGATTGTCATATTCAGCGATTCCTTAAAAAAGAGACGCAAGGTATGGACGACTAAAAAGAAAACAATCATAGGATCTTCAAGTCCAACTTTATAAAACCACCAAAAGAAACAATATGTTACAAATATTGTCAACAACTAAGCTTTTTTATGGTTTACCAACAACTCCAAGTAAATCATCAAGTTACCAACAAGTAACTGTTAAATATTGTCAACTGCATGTAACCAAGATGAGGAGGATAGGAAAAATTATGATAAGAAAAACACAGAAAACCCCTTGGTAATGCGGTAAATAAATTAACAAAAAGTTATTGAAGTATAGTGTAAGAACACACACAAAATAATAAGGAAAAAAAAAGATCAAAACATTTGGCATAGGAAAAATATACAGATTACCCACTTAGCAAAAGTAACCAAAAGGTGGGTGTGCAAAAATATTATAAATAATCAATAGCAATACCTACGATGAAATAATTCGTTATCATTTCAAGTTCACTTTGTCGCAGGAACAACAAAGACTCCTGAGAAAAATATGTACAAGGATACAAAAGTCAACGATGTGAGGCATGGATATTGAAAGTTAATGATCATCCCTTAGAACTAAGATTTCATTATTTATCAAATGTTCTCTTATCTGAGAAGAGAAAGCAGACCTCATAGACCATCTCCGGCGAATTGGCAAGAAAAATACTCATAAAATCATTTCATTGTTTGCTTAACCGTTAAAGTCTCTACTTGGTCCCGCTACACTCTCCTAAGTCATCATTTTCATCACATCGCACATACTGCTTGGCCCATCCCATTCGTTGTGATACAGACAGAAGGGACAGGATCGAGATTTTTCCAGTAAGGGTGAAGTGAATTAAAAGAGAGTTAAAGGTAAATTAATGGGGAAAAAGTAGATGTCAAACTGTATAATATTTGAGCCTTTTCTGAACTTTCCCCGTATCGATGAACTATCACACTTACATCCTTCTGAACTTTCCCCGTATCGATGAACTATCACACTTACATATTTTAGTGAATTGGAAATTAATATAGGAGCGTTGTTGGTGATTTTATGTTATCTATGTTAGTGCATGGCTGACCGAGTGGAGAAGCTGTTGAACCAGAGTTAGTTAAACAAGATTTGACAGAGTTGAGAAGATAATATACAGAGCTGTTTAAAAAGGCAGAGTTAAGAAGCTGGTAAGGCAAAGCTGTTTCACCAAGTCGTGTTAGCTGATAAACGGGCTTTGGCTAGAAGTCAAGGTGATACCACACGTGTTTATAGAGAATACAAATACGTTGTGATGATTGTGGATCTACAAGGAAAATTGCATATACCGAGGGTGAGTATTGTCGTTAGATTGATCGGGAAAATGATTCAGCGATGCGGTTCCGACGAAAAGATAATTGTCGGAGTTTGGGCCTTCGGCAGTTGTCGGAGTGTTCTCGTGAGGTACCGGGAAAAAAGCTGTCGGAATTTTTGTCGTTATCAGTCGTTGGTAACATCAGCGAAAATTACCATCGATTTTGTGATAGAGTTGTTTGCCTGTGTATTGTCGGAACATCAGTCGGAAAATTCGGAGTATAGGACGTGTACTTTGTTACACTTGCTTCTGAGAAAACTTGCTGTCGGAATCTTGAGGATGAAATTCGATGGGATTGTGAGAAAGCATTTGAAGCGAGATCATCAGCTCTGGTTGAGGGAACCTTGCCGAAAACAGGGAAAACCATTATAACAAATTGTAAGTCGGAACGTGGTCGGTAACATTGATGATTCAGGTGACAAATTGTAAGTCGGAACGTGGTCGGTAACATTGATGATTCAGGTGACAAATTGGTAACAAAATAGTGATGGAGTAAATCCTATACAGTTATCTTAATGTTGTAAATCTTAATGTAACAAATCTTAATAAAACATAAGAAGACCACCATGTAAATGAAACATTGGATTAAGATACAATGAGTTCAAAATATTACAGACCATTGAAAGTTCTTAATTCTGGTTGCGTACACAGAAAACAACAACATCAGAGAAGGAGACACAATATTTTACATCAAAAAAACCACATTTTCAAAGTTCAAGACTTTGATCCGAAAGGTTGGAGATAAATTGCGAAATATATGACATAAACAGGAGCAGAGAAACACTTAACCGGAAGTGTTATTCTCATCTGTCCTGGCATCTGTAGGAGCTTTAGAGGGAGGTACCTGATCAGGGTACATGGAACGCATGACACTGCTCCAAAATACGGCACCTTGAACTTGAGAAGACAACAGATCAATCTTATTGGTCGCTTCCAGGAGCTTTGTACATATCTTAAAGTACATGGCTTTGTAATCCGTAGACTCAATTTCTTTAGGAAGAGCATCATCATTGTCTAAGCGTCCAACTCCAAAACGCCTACCGTGGATCAATTGCACCTCTTACACAAAATATAACTTAACTTAATGAAACATGACTTTGGTGAAGAACCATCATAGCAGTACACATTAAGGAAAAGAAGAATGTTGGAAAGACAAATTAACATGAACGGCAGTCTTTAAGAATGATAAACTAAACATACAAAAGCAACTATACAATAGAGCAGTAATGTCAAAACACATGAAACTCCACAACTAAATGGATCTAAAGAGCACAACACAGCAACGGATATAATACCTTCCCAAGAGAAAGAACCATAAATCGTAAACAACATATTCTCTAACACACATTAACACCTCATTAAGATCAATAATCTTAAGCCAATCAAAGTGCTTGAATAACAATGCTCAACACACACATGAGAGAAATAAGAAATAGTTTGTTACCGATAGAAAGATAGCATTTTTATGTGCTTTAGTCAGCTCTGTTTCTTCACATGTGTCTTCGGCCTCAGACATTTGGGTGAGCTTGAGTTGCTCTTGCTCTCTGCATTTTCTGGCTATTGCCTCCGCTTTCTTGTCAACAAACACTCTATCTCTTTTGCGTTTATGTGTCCTCTCCATGAAAGTCACCATATCTGGTAGTTCCCCCGTTTGCTCATCCCTCTACAAATAAGTATTTTATTTTGAAGAAATTAAGCTTCACCAAAACGAAATCAGAAAGCAAGAAAACTTAAAATATAGAATGGCTTAGTCATTTACCATGTTCTCGCGCATACGGACATAAGGACAATAACCGCATGTGTGTTTGGAAATGCCAAACCCTCCACGAATGTTGTACTGGTTTTCAGAGTTTGTCTTGCTACGCTTGATATTTTTCTCGAGAGTCCAATACATAATTAACCCCGCCCACACAGAATCTTTCATCCAAGAATGTTTATTGTCTGGGTCATTGCGCCAGAGAACCTTCCACTCGTAAACTCGATCTAGCAACCTCGAAGAACATAATGCTTTGAACTCTTCACAGACGTAGGTGGTGTGAACATATTCCCAGTTGTATTTTTGCTTTGGAAATGTGAAAGTATGAGATATTAGCACCTTGTTCAACTATCACTTATGTGTTTATCTACCTTAATCATAAATCACAAATGCTAAGAATGTTCTTTATTCCTCCCTGCAGTTTAAGAAAATGCATCAAAGTGAAAGGTTTGAAAATTACGGCAAATGCTTTGAACCACCTTTCTTTAGTCTCTCCTTTCAGTTTACTCCAATTAAGAGCAGCGTCAGGGTAATCATTTTCCAAGGTTTTTTTAAGTGTCTTTGTTATCCCCTTTGTGTAACCGAACCTTCATTTTAAGAGGTGAAGCAGGGAACAAAAGGTGTTAACAATATGACTACTACACATACAAGTCAAAAAGTTCATGAGAAAGAGAAACTGATAATGTTTCCAAGTCGGACAATACAATTCTTACCAGCCAGCTCCATCACTCCTTAGGGGATGAAGTTTAAGGAGATGTGTTATTCCAGGTGCAAGTAACAACTCCTCCAGAGTCATTAGTGGTACATGAATCATTTGTTCAATAGGAGCTTGAGGAGGAACTATTTCAACATTTGGATTGGCAACTTCTTCCATCTCCATAGGTTGACTTGGAGGTTGGGTGTCGTCGTCCATGTTTTCTAACCGGGAACTCCCTCCACGCTCAAGGAAGGCTCGCCATGGGCCTGGAACAGTCGGAAGGGCCATCTCATCACATGAAAAAAGAGAAGATAAACCAGTGACTTCAGTGGCTTGAATGACATGGAGTTGAAAATGCAGAAATAAAGAAGAAGGTCCATAAGATAAATCATCAACTGTAATTAACAATAAAGAAGACAAACAAGAATGAACTAACCATCTCTTACTCTTACAATAAATGCTACTTGACAATCAAAACAACAGTTAGAAGAAAAACTAATCTAGTTACCTTAATTGTTATTTGTTGAGAAAAGAGATAAGATGAGTTAATGATATGCAGTAAAGTGCATAATGTAAAGACTTCACAAATAGGGGACACTCAATGACCCGGGTTATTCAAAGGAAATGAAAAAATAAGGCGGGAAATGAAAATTCATTGTCGGGAAGATAGTGAGAAAATCTCCCCTCTTGTCGGAACCCCATCCCCTTCGACCATAATTACCATGTCCTATGACAGCCTAATTGTATATGATTTGAAAGCATGGTTGACTTAGCTGGGTAAAGAGGCAACTTATCTCGAGATGTTACGGAGAAGAAGGGGATTTAATTCTCGAGATCCCCAATTTATTCTCTATATCTCTTAGGCTCCTCATTAGTTGAAGGTTGTGGTGACAGAAGCTATGCTATCACTTCGTCGGGAAGTAAACAGAAAGCTATGCATCTATGAAATCACATCGCCGGGCACTCGACAGAAACCTATGTCGCCTACAGATGAAGCTTTCGACCTTCCGGTTATTTGATTACCTCTACAGTATTTAACACTTAAATAAATCTAACAATTTAATCTTAAATCAATGGATACGATGGTGCCACGTACGGGCAGATTAGTGCACGTGAGAGAAGTAAAGAAAGTGACTTCTTTAATTATAATTGAACTGTTTGTACAGTTCGCCTTTCTTCTTTCTACAAAAAGGGTATGAGCTTCGAACTTACAATTCCACACAATTAACAGACCTGTACTCACTTCCGGGAAGGAGAATCAAACAGTTCCGATCATTGTCCTCCAAATTCCCCACCCTTCTGGTCTGCCTTTCATTGCTTTGTAGTCAAATAGATTTTATTGAAATCTTGGGGATTAGAATTGGTATTCATGTCTGACAACACACGGGTTCCCCTTTCTACTTTCAGGTTAAGATGACAATTAGCTACACTCAAAGCTCGTCAACTGAACCGACTGAATCTTTAGGATGGGCATATGACGATGGAAATTTTGGTATTCCACAAAAATGCTGCAGTGCACATCTGGCCATTATGAAGGGAGGAAGTACTATACTTGTCCTTCCAGCGGGGTATGGGAGCATATACTGTTTCTTCTTCGTTTGTTGTTACATATTTCTTTAACAAAATTTGTTATGTTTGTTGAATAGGAGGATGAAGAGCATATTTGGAAATGGTGGGATGAGGCCGTCAATGAGGAATTTACTCTGATGAACACGAGTATAAAGGAGAATGAAAAGAGGCTTAAGAATGTTTTGAACAATTTGCAGAACCCCGCGTTGGAGGCTTTGGGTGATAGTTTCGACATCTACTGTGCTGAAATAGAAGAAATTAAGAATTAATCAGCCAGATTGAAGTTGAGATTGGCCATTTTAAGGAGTTAGTTTCAAAAATCTGTAGAGCCCATTTGTTAGTACCGAGGACTCCGTTCTAATGAATACGTCGCTAATTCTGACCAATTTCTGATAAAAGGACATGTCGTTGCTATGACCTTCTTACTGTTAAAATTGTGACCATCACTCTCGATTAATTAGCGACGACCAACCTTCGTCGGAAATAATGTTCATTTCCGATAAAACAACTACAAGTCTTACCGACAAATCTGTGGCAATTCTCTTCTATCAGTAGTTCCCGACAAGTTCCCCTCCACATTTCAGTTTCGTCTACGATACCTCGCCCCATCATCACTACTGTTCCGACTGTTTATTTTTTCGCAAATTTTCAAATTTTCGTCGCCCTACGCAACTTTCCTTGTAGTGGTAGACTGCATTGGTGCAATCAGAGGATGTGCCCGAGAGAGTGTTGGAGTCAGATTGATCAGAGGATGTATCACGTAACAAGGACTTGGTGTGGCTGAAGGCTAACGTGGCAAGTGTCTTGCTGAGCTGTGTTAGGTTGTTGGAATAATAAAATATTATAAGCAACAGATTTGGCAAGTAGATTAGCTCGGAGAGCAAGTTGTATCTACGGGATATCACGTGAGGATCCTAGATAGAATCTAGGGTTAATTGGATAGGATAAATATCAATAGACGGTGGTCATATGCCGCTGCGCGTCTAGGATTTTATCGAAGAGAGACACACAGGTTGTGTGTAGGCGGCGTCGCCCTGCTAGACAGACGAGATGTGATGATCTGTAAGTTCATGAGAAGACATGATATCACGATCCGTAAGTTCTGTTAGCAGTATTTCCATCTAGAAGAGATTGTACAATTGTAATTGTTATCTTGTTATAGTGGAATCATTCTGGACTTGGTCCCGGGGATGTAGGTAAAACCGAACCTCGTTAACAAATCACGTGTGTACTTTACTTTATGCTTATACGTACTTGATCCATTACAACAAAGAGATCAAGCCACAAATATGCACTTTCAATCTAAGAGCGTTCTTTGAGTTTTGTTACAGTTTTTTGAGTATTACTCATTCTTTAAATATTCACGTGTACAAAATAAATGGATTATTTGTTGGTAGTCTACATAAAGATATCGATCAAAGATGTAACAAAATATTCAAAGAGTAGATCAAAAATTAAACAGACAAGTATGCTGAGAGATTACAAATAGATTTTTCATCGAAGAAGATGATGGACGACTGGGCCAAGAAACGTATGATTTCGTCGGTCTTTTGTCTTATTGAAAAAGAGAGAAAAATGCATTTTAGGGATCACAAATTTAAAATGGTATAAGAAGAAGAGAGTATATTGGTCTTGGCGTAGTGACCAAGAGACTAAGAGTAGAAGCCTGGCCACGATGAACAGAGCCTCTCTACAATGGTCCTCTTTTGTTTCCTATTCCCATAGAGGTGTTAAATTCATGCCGAGAAAGTTGGATAATCTCTAAACTCTAGCAAACACCAGTTTGGAACTGCTAGGTATAGCATCCTGTATAAGCAATTTTGAAATTTAACAGAAAAACAAAATTTTTCAGTTTTGACGAGAAACATAATTTTACGATTTTTGTGGGAAAACACAATTTTGTGGTTTTGAGGGAAAAATGCAATTTTGCGGTTTTGATGGGTAAACACAATTTCGAGGTTTTGGGGGAAAATGCAATTTTATGGTTTTGACGAGAAAACACAATTTTGCGGTTTTTGCGAGAAAACACAATTTTACGGTTTTGACAAAAAAATGTAATTTTACGGTTTTGGTGAGAAAACACAATTTTGCGATTTTGCCGGGAAATGCAATTTTACGGTTTTGACAAGAAAACACAATTTTGAGGGGAAAACACAATTTTGAGGGGAAAACATAATTTTGAAGTTTTTGTGAGAAAACACAATTTTACGGTTTTTGCGAGAAACATAATTTTGCTGTTTTGACGGGAAAAATGCAATTTTTCGGTTTTTGAGGGAAAACACAATATGCAGTTTTTGTGGGAAAACACAATTTTGAGGTTTTGGCGGGAAAACGTAATTTTGCGGTTTTTGTGGGAAAACGTAATTTTGCTATTTTTACGAGAAAATGCAATTTTTTTATTGTTGTGGGAAAAAGTAAATTTACAATTTTGGTAAGAAACGAAAATTTACAGTTTTGGAGGAAAATGTAATTTTTTGGTTTTTGCAAGATCATAATTGCAATTATATAAACATAATTTTATGTAATTAAATAAATTCCTAATTTAGAAAAGAATTGTTATTTGAATTTTCTTAATTTTGAATATATTGTAATTAAGAATTAAAATTAATATGGTTAAAAAAATAGATGAAAACATGGGTATTTTAGGTATTTGTCTTATTTAGATGGAAATGGATTTTTTAATCTTGGCTTTGTTCTTTGTCTAACTCTAAGCTCCATCTAGATGGTTTAGTCGGATGAAAGATAAAAAATGAAACGAACAAGACCTGATTCAAATAATGCATACTTTCATCTAATTTAACGAGTTTTTTTTTGGAACATTTGTCGATATAAAATTAGATATGTTTCTTCCCGTTATATTTTATTTAAGTATTTGTTTCGGAAAACTGAAAGTATCTACAAAATACTAAAAAATAAAATAAAATAAAACATACCTGGTGCTTTTTAGTACTAATATATAAAAAATTTTAAAAATTCAAAAATTTGAAATATAAAAGAAAAGAAATCTATCCCTAGTAATATATAAAACAATATAAAAAATTCAAAAATTTGAAATATAATCACTCACTACAAGAAAACAGGTTATTTCCGACTACAATTGACGACTATATATTAAGTCGCCATATTGTGTGACTACATAGATACTACTCAGCGACTCTTAAACGATTACACGAGCATAGTCATATATTAGTCGCTACATTGCGACTATTGATACTAGTCGGTAAAGTAGTCGCAGTTTAGCGACTAAATTATGACCAGAAACAATAGTAAAAAAAACAGTCAGTCATTGGCGACTACATTACGACTGCAGAGAAAAATTGTCGCTAATTTAGCGAGTATTTGGTGACTTAGACGGCGGGTCGTTATATAGTCGGAGAACAGTCGCTAATTTGGCGACTATTTGGTGACTTAGACGGCTGGTCGTTATATAGTCGGAGAACAGTCGTAAGATTCGGGAGCAAAAAACATACTTACTTTTTTTGGTGTACCGGTTTTAAGCGACTATATGTATTATGAGCCCTCCACAGCAACCCTGCACGCTAGATTCCGTCGCAGATGAGGAATTTGACGACACTGCCTTTGCTGTCGATGAAATCTAGATCTACAAATTGACAACACCGAAGAAGGTATTTTTGTGGGAAAGGTGTTTGCCAACAAACAAGACTGCAGAATTGCCCTTGCTATATACGCTATCAAACCCATATTCTATTTCAAGCAGACCATAACACGAATGCACTATTTCGTTGTACAGTGCACAGACAAACAATGCGACTCGAGGGTCAGAGCTCACGAGTTGAAGCATTGTGCATATTACGAGATACAGAAGGCTCATCTCCAACACAACTGCTCAATTGACACAAGAACAGCTTTAAAAAAAAAGCCACATCCGGATTATACATGCTGTCTACAAATCAAAGTTTGGGGATCCCCTCAACGGATCCAAACCGGCCGACATCCAACAGCTCCTACTTGAGGACCTCCGCATCTCCGCCTCATACATGAAGTGTTACCGAGCGAAAGACAAGGCCATTAACGACGTCAGGGGCTCAGATGATGACTCTTACATCAAGCTACCCCAATACCTCCACATGCTCAAACTAGCCAACCCCGTAACAATTACCTTCATCAAAATCAAACCAAAGATGACGGAATCAAAAGATTCCTCTACGCGTTCTTGTCATTTGGGGAATCAATCAGAGGCTTTCGCAAACTCAGGCCTATTTTAGTCCTCGACGGCACACACCTTTTCGGCAAATTCAAGGGTGTACTATTAACGGCCAGTGGTCAAGATGCGAACTTCCAGGTTTCACAGCGGGAATGACGAATCATGGACATGGTTCTTGTAGAAACTGTGAACCATCATTACTGACAATCCAATTCTCACACTCATTTCAGACAGACACTCCTCCATCCGTACAGTAAAACAAATTGCTTTTCTTATGGCCAACCACGGGGCATGTATTATCCACATCCAGCAGAATGTCAGCGCAAGATTCAGAAGCAAAGGACTAGCTAAACTAGTTGTCCAAGCGGGGTTCGCATTTAGAGTAGACAGTTTCAAAAAGATTTTCGCACAGATCACCAACCCTAACCCAGCTTGTGCGAAATACCTTGAATAAATTGGGATGGCACATTGGACTAGAGCTTATTTCAAAGGGAACCGATACAATATAATGACCTCCAACATTGCTGAAAAACTCAACCGTGCATTGGTCAAGGCGAGGTCGTCCCCAATCATCAAGCTCTTCATGTTCATTCAAAGGATGCTTAGTAGGTGGTTCTGCGCAAGGAAGAAAAAATCGTTAACTTGCAAGGGTTCTGTTACCCCTGATGTGGAGAAGGTCATGAACAGTAGCATTGACATCACCAAAGACAGCAAGATCAACCCCATCTCCAACTGGAGCTGCAAGGTAGTCGGACAGTTTGGCCACAAACACCATGTCATTCTCGACAAAAAGGTCTGTACGTGCGCCGTCTTCAACGAATACAAAATCCCGTGTGGACATGTCCTGTTAGCCGCCGACCATCTAGGCCTTCCGTACGCAAGCTTGTGCGGAGTTTGTTATAGGAAATAGACATGGATTGATACATCGAGAAATCAACCCAGACGGTTGCCCAGATAATGTGGACATCCCGGTAGATATCAAACAACTACTCCTTATGCATCCCAAAACCAGAAGATCCTGTGGACGATCTAAAGAAAAAAAGAATACCTTCCACAGGCGAAATCCAGGTTAGTTGCAGTCATTACTTTTGTCTCTCCAAAATTCTTTACAAGTCCTGTCCAATGACCTTGAAATCTCGCTAACCACAGGTCCCAAAGAAATAGAAACAAGTCCCCAACAAATGCGGTCGCTGTGGTGGTGAAGGCCACAACAAGACTACTTGCAAACATCCAATCTGAAGATGGCCCGTCCTATATCCACTATAACTATGTCCCCCATTTTTTGTTTTTTTTTTTTATAGAGAACTGACCACAATTCAATCACTTTTTCTGTAATGGGGGCGACCCTAAAACATGCTTTTGTACTTTGCTACGGCGTCTCTTATCTATAATTCTCTTTTTTTTTTTCCACCTGCACTCAAACAAACAATAAAGAGAGAATCATCCAATTTCTCTTTGTCCCGCTTCGAAATTTATATTCATCGTTTGAAACCAAATGTTCATCCACAAATACGTATACACAAATTACATATACGACCCCAGATTAATTATCAACAATTCATCCACGAAAAATAAGCTCACACCAAATGCCACTCTAAATCTAAACAGCATCGTTTCATCGTCACAGAAATCAATGCTTTGTTTGGACACAGGATTTCACACACTTACCTAAAACCACACTCCCTCTCCCACAAACACTCTCACATTTCCACTACTGCCCCAACCTTTGCGAACTAACCATGAATCCAGTAACACGCGGCTTCCCAACAAGGTGCCCATGCGGCTCTGAAATACAGTTATATACCTCAAGGACGGCCAAGAATCCGGGACGTCCTTTCTTCGGTTGCACAACACAGCTAGATGTAAGCTCTACTCTCCCTCTCTTTCACCTAATTTATTAACTAACCCGGATCTAGCCACAGGATCACCTATTCAAATGGGTGAAAGAATCTGTATTGGAGGTGGTCGAAGAAGCATTATCCAAAATAAGCTGCCTCCGAAGATCTAAAGACAGCTGTAGCAGCTTTCAACCAAAAACTTGTACATGCACAAGCTAAATTTAAGAAAACCGTCATCCTGCTTGCTATCGGGGCCGCCGTACTCATTCTATCCCTGGCTATGCCTGCCGTCTTTCTAATTCTATCAAAACAAAGACAAAACTACCTCTCCGCCGCTTAATTTTGTAATGTACGCAGATTTCTACGTATTCTATTTTCCTATAAATTTTGGACCTACAACAACATATATGTCCACAACTAAGTGTCTTCGAGTTAATTTCGAATAAACACAACTGCTGTTCGTACATTCTTAGTTTTGTTCAATCACATACATCGTCAACCCATTAACTCGTTACCTTTCGGTGAACATCCAAACTAATCAAAATAAGGATGACAACTCCCACATCCATTGACCACTCATATCGCTGTGATGCCATTAATATTCATCCATAAATTAAATCACGACTTACCAGCCACAGCTCCCATGGCTATCCACTAAAAAAAAGTTCTACACATTCCTAACCACCAACAACAAATTACGACTCTCATGGTCATCCACGCATTTTCCACAACTAACTAAGCAAATGCAATGCCGAACAAGTCAAAAAAATCAAAGATTACCTACAATTATATGCACAATGCCAAGGTGCACAAAACACTTCATACATCACATCCTATGGCTGTACTTCCCGCGAAATCCAAACATGGATTTCGAAAACAACAATATATACATTATGGATAAACAGCACCGATTGTATGGTTCTAACAAAACAAAGTAAACCTGGTCCCATGTTCAACATGTTTGTTCAGATCAAATACAATAAAATATCCCAATAAGCTTCTTTCAGTACTTGTCATTGATGTCATCTTTCTCCACTTGAACTTATGGGTCGTATCCCTCCGGAAACTCGTCGCACGGCAACCCAGTCACAGCACCAAACTCAACTAAAGAGAAACAGAATGGTTGACCGCCAAATACAGGCCAGAGTACAAATTTCTTCTTCGTAACCAATTTCCACGTCAGCAAAGAATGCAACAAATTACACGAAACAGAGCAAAGGGGCGGAGACAAATTGAAAAGCTTGCCAAAACAGGAGGACTTGATCCTATCTTACTCCGGTGTCCCGCGGAGAAGATCCCTAACTACTAGTAGCGTATCTAGCTACAAATATATGTTAAGGCGCTTGATAGGAAACCTATCCGTCGCAAAAAGACGGACGGGGAGACCAGGGTCAGGTTTATCATTAACAGACGGCACCCCCTCTGTCAAAAAAAAAAATACACGACAATTATAAAACTCAGTTAATCGAAACATTAAAGAAAGAAATGCAGAATAGGTTGTCGTCCAAACAAAAAACAATTACCTTCCATCTCTTCTATTCCGGTTAATTCGAACTCAAATCGGCCGATATGAATGGAGATAAACAGTGTGATGCCTTCGGCGGCAGGAATTAGGTTAGGTTTGAAGAAGAATAGGAATCGGGGGAGAAATGTCTTCACCACGGACACGGCCTTTCGACTTTCTTTACTTTTTTTATTAAAAAATTTGAAGGGATTGAATTCAATTAGAACGTAACCGTGAATACAAACTCTAACTGGTTTTTAGTTACTTGTCTGTGAAGGAGTTTTTAGACTTTTCCCTTGATAAAAGTTACCACTCCTCTGAAAGTTACTTTTTGTGTTAGAAACTCTTAGAAAGTGACTTTAAATGCAATCATCTCTTAAATTTATTTGTAAGTCTAACTTTTCATTTTAATGATAAGTACATTGGTAGCACAAAAAAAAGTACATGTGATGATGTGAAAGAGGCATTCACATGACATCGGAATAGTCAGATTGGCGATGTAATCCCTGTTTGTTCTTATTCTCCTTATGGTTTTTCTTTTCCTTGTTATTCTTATTCTTATTCCTTTCATTTGCCTTCTCTTTCTGCACCTCCTCCTCAGTGTCCTTATGCTTATCATTCTTCTTCTTCTCCTTCTCCTTGTACTTGTTATTCTTCTTCTTCTTTTTGAGCTCCATCGAGGCAGTATCTGAACCTGAAGATTAACAACGTGCCAACAAGACGAAGAATATAAGAATGATACAGTTTTTTATCTGAAGTGGAAAAGATGCAGTACGCTAGGAAGAAGGAGAAAGTTACCTTTGTTTAAGTGGATAGAATTGTAATGGATCCCTGCAAGATAGCTCAAGTGAATGACTTTACCGGGTACTTTCTCAGACATGGGAAGAATTACAATGGAAGGGTTGTCTTTGATTGATGTCATGAGCACTATTTTGACTCCATATAAATCTGCAGCTGCTTTCAATGTGACTTCATCCCCCCATACGGAGTCACTGGACATGTTCTTTACGTACTGAGAGAATTCCGTTTTATCAACAAACCCTTTGTAAGCTTTGGGACAAGATTTAAGCTGGTGAATATAAAAATAAAAGAGAGCCATCATTAATCATCATTATATACACGTTAAAAAAAATCCCGCAAAGTTATAGAAAATTTACCTGTTTTACGATTTCTTGTCTAACTTGTTTATGAATACCCGATGATCCATAGAGTTGATCAGCTAAAGCACGGAACTGGAACAAAATTGACCCAAAAAAAGAAAAACAGAACAAAAAAAAGAATGAGATTCTTGAAGATTAAATAAAGAATCATGAAGCTGACGAGTATAAGGATTCAGAAACATTAATTACCTGGCAATTTCCATCACTTTTTATCTTGATCTCAGTGAAACCTTCCCACTCAAATCTGAAAACCCATAAAAAGAAAACATTAAATAATTGATAGTTATCGGAGCAAAAATAAATTGAATAAGTTAACAAGAAGGAAGCAATCGATGAGATACCTATCGTGAAGTCTTTCCTGGTCAGTAAGATCGTCCAAACACCGCGACTTAATCCGAGTGTTACGCATCTTCTTTAATAGTTGGGATCAAAAATCGGTTTTTATGTATTCTGTTAGATAATAAAGAAGGGACACGATATATTTATGGAAGGCACATGCAAATTTTCTGATGAGAAAAAGGAAAAGATAACAACAATGAATGAATAATGGAATATGTCCAATTACCTAATCCCCTGGACTGTATTACTGTTATCCCTTTCTAATGCACCGCCTAATAAGTCTGGATTGGTCGGTGAATCGGAGCCTAGAAAATTAACCCGCCAGCACAAAAATTATTAGGGATCTTATACAGGGTTTTCCAGCCCAACCCAGTTCTTTTTATTAAAAACCCAGCCTTTTTTTAGTCCTAACCCTTTTTAATCCCGTTAGGCCCTTTTTCTTTTTTGTCTAAGCATTTTAGGCTATTTCTAAGTTTTTTCAATTATTTTCAAATGAAAAANATAATAACGATAATTTATTATATCGATAAATATGAATAAAGAAGAAAATTTCATATCCGCAGAGTTTTGGGATACCGAAATATAAAATGAGAGGCGAAAGAGATATCTCTAACTCGTATTTCAAAAGATGAATAATGAAAAAGTGAAATACAAATGAACGTAAACGTTCGTTTATATAGAAGTGAAAACGTGAAAGTTACTGTGCGTGCATAGTGACAGTGGGGTCCACAAATTATCTTT
>OVBI01002244.1:0-22160 GCA_900406495.1 Sisymbrium altissimum | reverse complement strand
TTTTAAAAAAAAAAAAAAAAAAAAAAAAAAAAGAAATGGAAGAAGCAGCTGTATTCGGGGATTGTGCACCAGGAATTCTCTCGCCATCTCCAAGCACGTTGCCAACAGTTTCTCCAGAAATTTTCTCCGCACCGGCAGTAATGAGCGAGTTTCAAGCATGTCGTCCTTACGCATGGGGAACGTGTCGTCCTTACGCATGGGGAACGTGTCGTCCTTACGCATCGGGAATACTCCCGCCATCTCCGGCCATGTTGCTAACAGTTTCTTCCGGGGTATCCTCGTCGGCAGGATTAATAAGCCCGGTTCCAATGTACAGTCCTGGTTATGCCACTATTTCAAACTTAGACAGTTCTGTCTTTGGGCCTCTAGATACATTCATTGCATCAGGGTCTTCAAACAATATGCAAGAAGCTGAATTAAGCACTGGCTCTCCACCTCAGTTTATTGATCCTAGTGCAATTGCTCCTAAAAGCTATGACTCTAGGCTCGTAAGCACACGTGTTGGATCACCCACCTCTAAACATTATGATGTCGTAATCAGATACAGGAGAGGGGATATAAGCAACGAAGATTTCATCAGCCATCTTCGTGCTGCCCTTTGTCGGAGAGGGATTTCTGTCCATGGAGACTTCGATGAAGTGGACACAGTTCCAGAATGTAGGATTTTGATTATATTCTTTACCAGCACATGCGTCCCTTCCAATCTCTTAAACATTGTTGAGCATCAGCGAAAAGAGCCTCGAGTGGTGTATCCGATTTTTTATGGAATATCACCATCTGATTTGCTTACTAACAGCAAGTACTATGAGAGATTTTTTCTCCAGGACAAGCCAAAACGGTGGCAGGCAGCTTTGCATGAATTAACTCAGATGCCTGGCTATATATTGATTGATAAGTACGTGATTCCTGTTCGTGCGAAACGTTTTCTCATGCAAGTAATTGGTGTTAACGTAAAAAATATCTAATGCCTTTTCCTAATATTTGGCTCTTAATCTTATGCATTGTTCTTAAAATCTCGCAGGTCCGAGTCTGAACTTATTGATGAGATTGTCAGAGATGCTTTGAAGGTGCTACCTTCCAATGCTAAGGATAAGATGATTGGGATAGATACTCAAGTAGAGCAGATTTTGTCACTGCTATGCATTGAGTCCCCAGATGTTCGCCGCATAGGTATATGGGGTACGGTTGGTGTAGGAAAAACAGCCATTGCTGAAGATATCTTTCGCAGAATCTCTGTCCAATACGAGACTTGTGTCTTCCTCAAGGACTTTCATAAACAAGTAGAGGTAAAAGGGCACGATGCTGTGAAAGAAGATTTTTTGTCTGAAGTTTTAGAGGTAGAACCACATGTTTTTCGGATTTCCGACATAAAAGCAAGTTTCTTGAAGACTAGGCTTCAGCGTAAGAGGGTCCTCATTGTTCTTGACGATGTGAATGATTTCAGAGATGCTGAAACCTTTTTGGGGAAGCTTAACTATTTTGGCCAAGGAAGCAGGATAGTCATAACCTCTAGAAACAGGCATGTTTTCGGACAATGTAAAATCGATCATGTCTACGAGGTCAAGCCCTTAGATATTTCCAAGTCTCTACTACTTCTCAATCGTGATACATTGCAGACTCCTTTGCCACCTGATGTTTACAAGACATTGTCACATGAGCTGGTAAAATTTTCAAATGGAAATCCACAAGTTCTTCAATTTTGTAGCAAATCAGACATAGCATGGGATCAGTTATCACAACAAGTTCAGAGAAACTCTCCTATCTACATTCCTGGTATATTCGAAAGATGCTGTTGTGGGCTTGATGACAATGAGAGGAATATATTTTTGGACATTGCGTGTTTCTTTAGAAGGATGGATAAAGATGACGTTGCAATGTTGCTTGATGGTTGTGGTTTCTCTGCACATATTGGATTTAAAAGCCTTGTTGACAAATCACTGTTAACTATATCACAAAACATGGTGGATATGCTCCGGTTTCTCCAGGCAACCGGTCGAGAAATTGTTCGCCAAGAATCAGCTGACAGCCCTGGAGACCGCAGCAGGTTGTGGGATACTGAAGATATTCAGAATGTCTTCATAGATGACACTGTAAGGACAATCTTTGGTCTCTCTAATGTGTAGTCCCCCTTGAGGTTTTTTTTGGCTAAATTATTTCTTGAAACTGACTTCTTCTCTTGGTATTCAGGGGACATCAGCTATTGAGGGGATTTTCCTAGACATGTCGAAGCTGAAATTCGATGCAAACCCCAATGTATTTGACAAAATATGTAACCTTAGACTGTTAAAGTTTTATTTCTCCGAAGTGATAGAGAACCATGGCATGTCGTTACCTCAAGGTCTTGAATATTTGCCAAACAAGCTAAGGCTTCTCCATTGGGAACATTATCCTTTAAGCTCCTTGCCGCAAGGTTTTGATCCAAAGAACCTCGTAGAGCTGAACTTGCCAAATAGTTGTGTGAAGAGATTTTGGAAAGGAAAAAAGGTAAATTTTGTTACTATCAAGTCAACGAAATATGATAAACCATGAACCGCTGCTGCTGATGTTTGTTTCTCTATTTTGCAGAGTCTTGAAAAGCTGAAAAAGATGAGACTTAGCTACTCCTACCAGCTGGAAAAAATACCAAGACTCTCAAGAGCACCGAATCTCAAGCTTCTTGATCTTGAAGGTTGCAGTAGTTTGGTGAGCATCAACCAGTCTATCTGTCATCTTAAAAAGCTTGTATTTCTTAATCTGAAGGACTGCTCGAATCTGGAGAATGTACCATCTACAGTTGGTTTAGAATCTCTTGCGGTTTTGAATCTTTCTGGCTGCTCAAAGCTAGAGATTTTTCCGGAGATTTCACCAAATGTGAAAGAATTGTACTTGGGTGGGACTATGATTCAAGAAATTCCGCCATCGATTAAGAACCTGGTACTGCTTGAGAATCTGGACCTGGAAAACAGTAGACACCTCGTGAATCTTCCAACTAGCATCTGCAAGTTGAAGCATCTTGAAACACTGAATCTGTCAGGTTGCTCAAGACTTGAGCGGTTTCCAGACTTGTCTAGAAAGATGAAATGCTTAAAGTCTCTGGATTTAAGCAAGACGGCCATTAAAGAGTTACCTTCCTCCATTTCATATCTGACTGCTCTTGAAGAACTAAGATTTGTGGAGTGCAAGAGCTTAGTAAGATTGCCTGATAACGCATGGAGCCTAAGATTCAAAGTTGAATTTCGCCAGATTGACTCAGAGAAGTTTTCAAAATTGTGGAATAAATTTGGATGGCTCAAGAAAGTTCAGATCTCATAGTTTCTGCTACTCCGTGGAATGGACACAACAAAGAGAGTTTTTACCGTCTCCAATGTAAATATGAGTAGAACTAACGGCTGAATATGAGTATATATATTTTAGTCTGAAGTAGTTATCTAATGGCCGAATATGCTTTCATCATTTGAAAAAAAAAGAATTAAAAAATTGCTTCTCTATTGAAGAACTTTTTTCTCATATATTCCTCGCTTTGGTAAACACGGTAAATATACTCTCCGTATTGCGGAAAGAACATATGCTTCTTCATCACCACCACCAACCTACAAATAAAAGACACTGATATATTTACTTTAAAAAAATATATAGATTTTATCACATCAAAATCTTCTCCTTCTTCGTTCGCTTACAATATGGTTCATCATCATCATCACTACGACCAACCTGGCATTGTCCTCTCTTTGGTCAAATATCATCATCAAAAGAGACATCATCTAGGAACAACGGTCTCCAAACTCAACTTAACCAGATTTGTATCGCAAAGAGCCCAATATCCAGAAGATTATATTAATCTTCGGATCCTTTTACAAACCACATAAAGCCCAAGAACAATTGTAATTGACAGCCCAATGTTCATACTCAACAGTTTGCAACGACACTTCCCGCTCAATTTGAACCACGCCACAGACCTTATCTGATTTGTCCAGCTCAGCTTGAGCACTTATTAGCGCGTGTCAAAGCCTCTGAAACCGAGAAACAACACGTGGAGTCCTGCCGAGGAAGGAGGAGGAGACTCCGTGGGAGAGAGGTTTCGATGCAATTTGTCTTATTTCTCCACTACTCTACAGATTACATAAAGGAAGCGAAAACGATCAGTCAACGAAGAGCAAACCAGTTTTGCTTTTATTGATGAGGAGAAAAATCAATCTTCAAATTCTTGTGGCAGAAATTAGAAGTCAAATTCTTGTGGCAGAAAAGTCAAATTGACCTCTAGTCAGTCAAATCATTTTTTGGTGGTAAATCTTTTTCTTCAAGCAACATTTACTAGAATAAACAAGAATTGGCAATATACAGAGACAGAGATAAACAAGAATAAAAAAAGAGTATAACAAGTATTATCTAATGGAACCGAAAGATAACACGTTTGATGCCTTGCTAGAAAAACGTAGTCGCCGTTCTTCTTCTCACCAAGTCAGCCAAGACACCAATATGAGCATGGAAGCACCGATTACTAATGCAGCAGGTCTTTGGTCGCACCCAGAGACACTGCAACCACGGCCATGGAAGCTGCGTTTTGTAAACTCGCCGCCACCATTGATATTTACGTTTTCCAAAATCAAGGCAGAGGACGGTTCTCCACTAGCAATCGAGCTCGTCGATGCCCCCACAAACGCTAGAGTCACCATGGACTTACCGCTAGAGATCGTAGCGCTGAACGCCGATATCACCGAAGAAAGCTTGACCACCGAGGAGTTTAACAGGAATATACTCCGACCACGTGAAGGGAAACGACCGTTGCTCGTCGGAGATCTGGCCGTGACGCTTATGGACGGGGTTGGTGTAATCCGCGGCGACCTCGCTTTCACTGAAAATTCGAGCTGGACAAGGAGTAGGAAGTTCCGATTAGGTGCTAAAGTGGCAGGAGGAGGAGCTATGGAAGCGATAACTAGAGCATTCACGTGCAGAGATTGTCCAGGACAAAGAGGATGTGAGTAAACTCGTCGACAAGTACTGCTGCTATAAAACTCGCAAATGCATTTGGTAAAACCATTTTGTACATTTTTGGTTATGCAGCTTATTCCGATTCTGAGTTCTGGAGGCTAGACAACATGATCAAACACGGCGTTACAGAATCGCGTTTCGCCAGCGGTAATCCTATCGATCTAACAAAGCAGAGACGGCAGCTTCAGGTCCGTGGTCATCGTCCTTCACCTCTCACTGTCACCGTCAACAAAGACTCCCACAAGATTAAGAAACCTCCTAAACCACAACCAATACACACCACCAAGAAGGATTTCATGAGCGTCGTTCACCAACTCACAGGGATTCACAACTCTGTTTCGGACTTAGACAATTCCGACATTGGGCCACTAGACACATGCTTTGCATCATCCGCCTCTACAGATTACGAAGTCGTAGTCATATACAGGAAAGGTGACATAAGCAACGATGATTTCATTAAGGTCGTCCGGCGACTCACCGGGATTAGTAACTCTGTTTCAGACCTAAACAGTTCTGTCTTTAGGCCTCTAAACACACGCGTTGCATCAACGCCCTCCACAGATGATGACACATGTGTTGCAAAAAGGTTCTCAAAGAACGCTGAATTAAGCACACATGTTGCATCACCTACGTTTAAAAAATATGATGTTGTACTCAGATACAGGAGAGGTTGCACGAGCAACGATGATTTCATTGGCCATCTTCTTGCTGCCCTCTGCCGGAGAGGGGTTTCTGTCCATGAAGACTTTGATGACGTGGATGCAGTTCCAGAATGTAGGGTTTTGATCATATTCTTAACCAGCACATACGTTCCTTCCAACTTCTTAAACATTGTTGAACATCACCTAAGAGAGCATCAAGTAGTTTATCCCATTTTTTTTGGAATATCACCATCTGATTTGATAAGTAACATCAAGATTTATGAGAGGTTTTTTCACCAATATGAGCCAAAAAGGTGGCAGGCTGCTGTGGAGGAAATTGCTCAGATGCCTGGCTACATATTGACAGATAAGTACGTGATTCTTAGGTTCTAATTGTAGAAAGTCTTTGATTAGTGATTCCTGTTAGTGTTAACCGTTTTCTCATGAAAGTATTTTTAGTGCTAAACTCAGCACTATCTAATGGCCTTTCACTGCTCTACAATCATTAATTTTATATAACTTTGCTATTTCATCCTCAACATATTATTGAGGACTGTCTTGTCTATTTTATTCTTATAAATCTCGCAGGTCCGAGTCTGAACTTATAGATGAGATTGTCAGAGATGTTTTGAAGGTGATATGTTCCACTGATATAGATAAAATGATTGGGATGGATATGCAGATAAAGGAGATTTTTTCACTGCTAGGCATTGAGTCTCCAGATGTTCGCCACATTGGTATATGGGGTACGGTTGGTATAGGAAAAACAGCCATTGCTGAAGAGATCTTTCGTAGAATCTCTGTCCAATATGAGACTTGTGTCTTCCTTAAGGACCTTCATAAAGAAGTCGAGCTAAAAGGTTATGATGCTGTGAGGGAGGAACTTTTGTCTAAACTTTTAGAGGTAGAACCAGATGTCGTACGTACTTCAAACATTAAAACAAGTTTCTTGAAGAGTAGGCTTCAGCGCAAAAGCGTTCTCGTAATCCTCGACAATGTGAACGATTTCAGGGATGTTGAAACCTTCTTGGGGATGCTTAGCTATTTTGGTCCAAGAAGCAGAATAATCATAACGTCTAGGAATAAACATGTTTTTGTACTATGCAAAAGCGATCATGTCTATGAGGTCAAGCCATTAGATTTTTCTACGGCTTTACGAATCCTAGATCGTGGGACCCTTCCGAGTTTTTTCTCACTCAAGCCTAACAGGACATATTCACCTGAGCTGGTCAAATTTTCAAATGGAAATCCCCAGGTTCTTCAATTCTTAAGCAGATCGAACCGAGAATGGAAACGGTTATCACAGGAAATTCAGAAATCCTCTGCCATGTACATTCCAGGCATATACGAAAGAAGCTACTGTGGGCTTGATGATAACGAAAAGAGTATATTTTTAGACATTGCATGTTTCTTTGGAAGGATGGACAAAGACAATGTTGCAATGTTGCTCGATTGTTGTGGTTTCTCTTCACATATTGGATTTAGAAGCCTTGTTGACAAATCACTGTTGACCATATCACATAATATGGTGGACATGCTCCGGTTTCTCCAGGCAACCGGTCGAGAAATTGTTCGCCAAGAATCAGTTGGCAGGCCAGGAAATCGCAGCAGGTTGTGGAAGGCCGAAGATATTAAAGATGTATTCATAGATAACACTGTAAGTCATTAAGAAAATCTTTTGTCTCTTTAATAAGCTGTCCCTTAGGTTTGTTCTGGCTAAATCATTTTGCTAGAGGCTGACTTCTTTTCTCTTGGTTTTCAGGGCACAACAGCTATTGAGGGGATTTTTCTGGACATGTCGAAGCTGAAATTCGATGCAAGTCCCAATGTGTTTGAGAAAATGTGTAACCTTAGACTTTTAAAGCTTTATTTCTCCAAAGTGATAGAGAACCATGGGGTCTACTTACCTCATGGTCTCGAATACTTGCCAAGCAAGCTAAGACTTCTTCATTGGGAACATTATCCTATAAGCTCCTTGCCGCAAAGTTTTGATCCAAAGAACCTCGTAGAGCTTAACTTACCCAATAGTTGTGTGAAGAAACTTTGGAAAGGCAAAAAGGTAATGATTAAGATTTCTGTACTACCAAATCAATTAGATATGATAAACCGTGAACCACTGTTTGTTGCTGATGTTTGTTTCTCTCTTTTGCAGTGTCTGGAAAAGCTGAAAATTTTGAGACTTAGCTACTCCTACCAATTGACAAAAATTCCAAGACTTTCAAGTGCTCCTAATCTCGAGCTTCTTGATCTTGAAGGTTGTAGCAGTTTGGTGAGCATCAGCCAGTCCATCTCTTATCTTAAGAAGCTTGTTTTTCTGATTTTGAAGGACTGCTCGAATCTGGAGAGTGTTCCATCTACGGTTGATTTAGAATCTCTTGAGGTTTTGAATTTTTCTGGCTGCTCGAAGCTAGATAATTTCCCGGAGATCTCACCAAATGTGAAAGAACTGCACATGGGTGGGACTATGATACAAGAAATACCATCATTGCTCAAGAACTTGGTATTGCTTGAGAAACTGGATCTGGAAAACAGCAGACACCTCGTGAATCTTCCAACGAGCATCTGCAAGTTGATGCATCTTGAAACACTGAATCTGTCAGGCTGCTCAAGCCTTGAGCGGTTTCCAGACTTGTCTAGAAAGATGAAATGCTTAAAGTGTCTGGATTTAAGCAGGACGGCCATTAAAGAGCTACCCTCATCTATTTCATATCTGACTGCTCTTGAAGAACTGAGATTTGTGGGATGCAAGAGCCTCATTAGATTGCCTGATAATGCATGGAGCCTAAGATTCAAGGTTGAATTTCGCCAGATTGACATAGAGAAATTTTCAAGACTCTGGAATAGATTTGGATGGCTCAAGAAAGTTCAGATCTCTTAGTTTCTTCTTCTGTGCCCTCCATGGAATGGACACAACAAAGATTAAACACACATGCTTTACACTTGCCTGAGTTCTTTGAAACAAAAACAAAATTGCTACTTTACCGTTTGATTGTTTGAATCTCAATTAAAGAAAATTATTCTCATATATACAATTGGGATTTTTAAGTCTTTTATTTATTTTATTTTTTTGCATCTTTTAGTATCAGAGTACATACTGATCATAATTAATAAAGTACAAGTACTTTGAAAAAATAATTACACAAAATAATGAGAATTTGAAAATAGAATATTTGTTTTTCCGTAAAATTTTTGCAAAGGTGTCGGTCTTGGGAATTCGTCGGTTACCCATTCAACTGCACCGAGATGCCAAGTGTGGATGCGAAAATGATATGCTGCGCGATTACTAATGCCACACACCACACACGCTTTGTTTGTAGGAGCAAAAGAGAAAGCAAAATCCGTTCCAACAGCTCCAATGGCTATCAAATTTGGCAACTTTATGTGCTCACGAGTAAATGGATTGAAGAAGGATAATCCTTGGATACCTTCATGGCAATCTTCCATGAGTAACCACCCATTTTTGGAGTAACAAATACTTGCATAAAAAGATATATCATGTAGCTTTATGGCCTTCGTCTTTTTCTTCTCCACTGGATCAAAAAATCCATAGGAGACGCCACTTAGATCAATATCAAAATACACAAGCCAAGGAGAACGATCCCAAACAGAAATAGCTGCTTCATGCATATCTTGCAAACTGCAGAAGCAAGAATGTTATCTTTATAGAAAGGCGAGACAAGATGAGAACCAACATGTCCATGGGAAGATAAATTTCTTTATTTGCAATCTCATTCTTCTTCTCCGAGTTTCCAATGTTTTCCAATATTGTTTTCAATCTAGTGAAACCAAGAATCCAAACCATTAATTTCTGTTATGACAGTCCCCTTGCTATAAAACTTTGGTCGTCTAATGTTTTTTTATTTAATTTTATCTTGACACATTCCTAAGTTAACCTACAGCTCTACTGTTTTACACAAAAAATTTGAATATAAATCTATCTATTAAATAAATGATTTAAAAAACATCAACAAATGTCCATTTCCTAATATTAGTAAAGAATAATCCAAATCAAAAGCACCAGTTTGTCTTCTAGAGAGAAAGCTTGGTATGAGATCGACTGATGATCTCATTAAAGACCAACAAACCTAAACGCTTTTATAAACATCAACAACCATCTACAGTATGCCTGAATTCTTCTTACTTTTACATTGCAAGTGCAAAGACAGAAGTGTAAGACATAATATTGGTAAGAAAACAAGACCACAAGATTTGGGGGTTTTATAGTTGCACTATTTTGTATCAAATTTCGATATAAAATCTTCATTTCCCAATCAAGATGCATATTGGAATTTATATCGTATATATATTAATTAAAGGCATGTATGTAGTTTTGTATACTAATTGCTTAGATAATATTAAACTAGTTTTGTCATTATAATTGTTTTTTTTTAAAATACTACATAGATCTTATTCCAAATTAGAGAATTTTAGAAGAATTTAATTAAAACTAATTAAATTTTGATGAAATACGTATATGTGTAGGTTTTTGGCTATTTTATCTTTTATTATTTATGAAATCTTATCAAAACATTATATTATTGAATTGTTGATTTTTTTTTTATATAATCTTGTGTTATTCAATTTTATTTTGAAGAAAAATTGATGTAGTATTATTTAAACTGTATATTTTTAAGAATATATATGTCATATAGTTTAATGAAACTTCAAAATTTTCTTTAGTTGAAAATTAAGAAATGTCTCTTAAGAATAATTTAAGCAATGCACTTAAACTGGAATTGAAAATCACTCAGTTATAAAACTCCGTTGCTTGCATGAAGAAGGCCGATACAGTCTCGATTAATCCAATGATTGTTTGTTGATGTGTTTACTCAAAAATTAGAGTCCAATCAACCAAATTTAAAAGCAAAAATATAAGTAAATAAAAACAACTGCTTTTGAGACGATAGGTTGGTGTGGCACCCGCACGTGCGTATCATGGAGATGTAAATAATTTCCACGCCTAAATGTCTAATGAAACGTTTCTCTATTTTTAGGTTGGTAATTTGGTACTTCGTGCATATAATGCTAAACAAAGCTAGAGGAGATCCAACAAAACACTGCGTTTTGTTTTCACGTCTCTCTCTCTCTCTCTAAGCAAGATCGTCGTTTATATTATTTCTCAAACAAAAATAAAATGGGCGTGATCTCTCCTATTGAGACTCTGTTCTCAAAGTCTCAACATCGCTTTCTTCAACCTCGAGATTATGCCTACCCTGTGGTTTGTAACAACACTCGAAGAGTTATAAATTTCCCGCGCAAAAGCTTCTCATTTGTTTCTCTAGGTTTCACTTCATTGTCATTTGTCTTAACATTTTTTTGAAGCTGACTACAAAAAAGTAACCATTTTTTATGTATAAAAGTCTTCAATTCTTGTCTTTGATGAGTTTAATTCTCTTGCAGGATCATCATCAGTAGATTTTCCATTACGCAGTGATACGATTTTGCAAAGTAAGTAAATATAGAACAATTCTATGTACATATATATTTTTTTTTGGAGTAAAGCAATTTAATTTTGGTTTTTGCCTTGTTCTACAATCAAAAGATGGAAGGTCGAGTTACCCTTGGCGGAGATATGTCTCAGAATCTGACTCAAACGAGGTAAAACACAATCAACATGATCCCAGTCTTGCTTTCTTGGCAAGTAACAGTTGTGCTTGGTTTCAGATCTACAACAAGAAGTTTTCTATAATGGAAGTATTAAAGCTAGCCAACTCTTTTATTCCTCATGTGATTCTCTCAAGTACAATCTTAGCTCTTCTCCATCCACCTTCTTTCACATGGTTCACGCCAAGGTTCGGATAATCCTAATTACTAAACTTGATCAAAATGAATTACAGCATTAGAATCACTAATTACTATTTCTCCTGCTTTAGGTACTTTGTGCCTGGCTTAGGGTTCATGATGTTTGCTGTTGGAATCAACTCTAACGAACGAGACTTTCTTGAAGCTCTTAAAAGACCAGACGCTATTTTCGCCGGTTACATCGGACAATACTTGATTAAACCTCTTTTAGGCTATATGTTCGGCGTAATCGCTGTCTCTCTTTTCAATCTACCTACTCCTATAGGTGCTGGTATAATGTTGGTCTCATGTGTTAGTGGAGCTCAGCTATCGAATTACACAACTTTCTTGACCGATCCTTCACTCGCGCCGCTTAGTATTGTCATGACATCGATCTCAACAGCTACCGCGGCCCTCGTTACACCCATGCTTTCTCTCTTACTCATTGGTAAAAAGCTTCCCGTTGATGTGGTTGGGATGATCTCTAGCATTCTCCAGATCGTGGTTACACCAATTGCCGCAGGACTACTTCTAAACCGGTGAGACCCAAGCTCAATCAATTAGAAATGCATGCAGGCTTGACAAATTTAATCAGACACTTTCAATGTACTTACTAGCTACTGAAAAACTAACGTTACATGAGAAATGTGACTTCAGGTTATTTCCAAGATTGTCTAATGCAATCAAACCATTTCTCCCGGCGTTAACGCTTATCGATATGGCTTGTTGCATCGGAGCACCCCTCGCTTTGAACATAGATTCAATCTTGTCTCCGTTCGGCGCAACCATTTTGTTCCTCATCATTACGTTTCATCTCTTGGCTTTCGTCGCTGGTTACTTTTTCACTGGTTTCTTCTTCAGCAAGGCACCTGATGTAAAAGCTCTACAAAGAACATTATCCTATGAAACAGGAATGCAAAGTAGTCTTCTCGCTCTGGCCCTTGCGACAAAGTTCTTTCCTGATCCTCTTGTCGGAGTGCCTCCAGCAATCTCTGTGAGTTAAAAAAAGCGACCTCGTCTTGTTACATCTCTTTGCTTTTAGTTCTTAAACGTGTTCTTTCATTCTAATCGTAGACAATTTGTTTTTTTTTGCAGACGGTAGTTATGTCTCTGATGGGTGTCTCCCTTGTTACAATATGGAAAAACAGAAAGGTGTAGTGAAATGAACCCTAATTTGGGATGTTGCGGGACATCTTTATGTTGTTTATAGTTGGCTGTTCTGATGGTTTTTGTAATGACCTATTAATGGTTTTTCTTTTTAATTGGTTCTGATACAACACCCGGTTGAAGTAAACGAAAACAGAGTTGATAAACCAAAGAACAGTACGGATTTTTAGTTACTACGCTGCTCTTTAATTATGTGTATTAGAATTGTAATATAAAGACTGAGACAATCAAGAATGCAATTGTTTTGATGCGAAAATGGATACTTAACTTGTGATACATTATAGGTAAGTTTTGTTTTAATGGTCTAAATCCAGATCTTAAAACAGTACAACAACGAAACAAGAAGAAATAATTACTTCTCGTTTGCTTTCTGCGATATATTTGTAATTGTTACACATTGATTACATCTGTTCACAGTGTGATACACTGATTACTAATGGAAAAATCTTGCGTTACTATATTTCAAAATAACTTTACCAAATCAATTTTCATTCATGTATTGTCTATCTGAGCAATGTACATAAACATATTGTACTTCCCCTAGTCTCCCAATGAGTCTGATTCTAGCATGCATTCTATATTTTATGAGCATCTTTCTTCTGCAAATTCTGTAGTATTAAAACCATTCTTTCAATTATTTAGGCTATATAATGGTCCCTTCATTCATCATGAAAAGTTAAATGCTTTAGTTATATTTGGTACTGCTTACAGAATGATTCTCTGTGTTTCAGTTTTACCAATGAAAATGACAGGTCAAGTTGTCTTGTTCATCCTTACACCTCGAAACAACTTCAAGTTCTATACTTCAGTTAACTTCTGACATTATGACAGTTTCTATTTAACACACCGTTGAAACCAGATGCTATAAGTCCTAATCTTTTTGGCACTATCTACATGGTTTTATGCTTTTACTTTTTCTTCAGAAAGGTAGGATTCTCTTCAAGGGAAAAAAAAAACTGTGAGCCGTCTGGTTCTGCATAGTTAAAACAACATGATTTCTTAACCAAAAAGGATGGGTAGGGTACGTAGGGATGTGTAAGCCACTCATATTCGGAGGTCTCATGATTGTTCCATTTGAATGTTTAACATAATTAAAATCAATTTAAAAGGGTCTCTAATCAGAATGGTTATGAATCATGGTGGAAGATGATCTAAGCATTATCTACAAAATATTCGTGGTTTTGCTCAAAAGAGCAATGTCATGTCTGACTAGACCAATTAATTTGTATATTATAAAAAATTTACGATTGCCTCATTTGTTTTGGCAGTGTATCGTTTGATTGCATCATTGCATGTATTTTTTTTTCTTTCTTTCTTACAACTAGTCCGGAATTTAATCCCAAAAAAGAGAGCGAACTAGTCACAATATTTCGCAAAGAAAAATATTTAAAATAATGTAATCAGAGTCAGACCATATAAAATATTTGGTGTAGTTCGATAGGAAATTCAAAATTCTGACTTTTTACCCTTTTTCTATTAGTATCAGGTAAAAATGTTTATTTTATGATTAAACAAATGAAAAACAATGGACTGTGGGGAGAGAGAGAAAAGAAACAGTGGACTGCGGGAAATGAATGGGAAAATAGTAAAATGACTCTTTTAACATAACTAGACTCCAATAATTACGAATTTAAACCATGCCACACAATGAGCCGTTCGATCAAAAAAAAAAAGAGTAACGTCACATTAAACGTCGGTCGTAAAGATCCAACGGCTAGAAACAATTCATTTGCACGCCAAGACTGACGTAAAAAAAAAAAAAAAAAAAAATGAAACCAAAGACCGACATAACCGTGTCTCGTACCCAAATTATATAAACAAGACAACATTTTTTTTTTCTTTCCTGATCAAACCCCATCGTTGCGTGTTTGGTTATCTCTCTAATCTCTCTCTCTCTCTCACCTAAATCAAGGGATTTGTTCTTATCAATCTTGAACAGAAAAAACAAATCCCTAGAGAACGTTAACCTAGAAACCCAATCTTCTTTCCTTCTTCTTCTTTGTTAAGAAAACAAAAAAGCTTTTTGAGATCGGAGGAAAAATTCTCATTTCATCTGACCGTTTCTGGTAAATTCTCCTTTTGTTCGTTCTTCGATAGATCTGAACATTTCTCTGTTTAGGTCATGTGTAGAAATGTTTGTTAGATCTTAATTTGAAGCTAGGTTTTAAATCGGGAATTGAATCAATTTTGAACTTGGTTTAATTCAATTCGATGTAAACCGGAGCTGGGGTTTAAATCGAATTGAGACAATTGTTCTGTTGTTGTCGGATTGAATCGAATTGAGGCAAAAATATGATCTTTATGTTTTGAGAAGTTTAATTAAAAATATTCTTCTGTTGTTGTTTGTTGTTGTCAGAAGATAATTGTTTGTTTTGTTTAATGAAGGTGGAAATTAGATTGAGAAGAAAGAAAGGATTTTTTAAAAGACTTGAACAAGAATGAGCTCTGAGCAGAACAACAGCACAAGTTTTCCACCAACAGAGCCAAAGCTCTGTGATAACGGATGTGGATTCTTTGGGTCACCTTCCAACATGAACCTATGTTCGAAATGTTACAGAAGCTTACGTGACCAGGAAGATCAAACCGCTGTAGCAAAAGCTGCGGTTGAGAAATCATTAAAGCTTCCTTCTTCTTGCAGTCTCATCACCACACCACCACAGCCTCTGGAGACTAAACCTGTTGTGGAGCCTGTTGTTGTTGTTGTAACAGCTGAGGCGTCTTCTGTCCCTGTTGCTACGGGACAGGAAGAGGGAGGAGAGCCGTCGAAACCTGCACGACCGAACAGGTGTTTCAGTTGTAACAAGAAGGTTGGGGTTATGGGGTTTAAGTGCAAATGCGGTAGCACTTTCTGTGGGAGCCATAGGTACCCGGAGAAGCATGAGTGTAGCTTCGATTTCAAAGAAGTTGGACGTGATGCAATTGCAAAGGCTAATCCTGTGGTTAAGGCGGATAAAGTCCAGAGGATCTGATTTAAATTAAAAAAAAAAAACTTTTTTATCTTTTTTTTTTTCTTTAAAGTATCTCTTCGGGTTTCTGTCTTCTCTATCAGTTTCTTCCGGGAATGTTGATGTGATGTGATCATGTTCGATGTTGGGTTTCCATATGAATCAAAATGAAAAATTGCTGCTCTTTGGTTTCATCATGAATCTTTTTAGTGTTTAAGTTGCTCGTATGGCATCTCTGAGACTAAGACTACTTGCTTCTTGGTTCTGTTTGATTTATATAAGCTTAGAAGAGATTTTAGTGCCTTCGTTTTCGAATCTTACGTTATAAGATAAAATGGTGGTCTCAATCAGGTTGATGTACTGTGTCGATTCGAGTCATCAGATAACACCTGTGAACTCTGTTGGAAAAGGACAATACGATACTTCTTGGAAAATGGAAAATAGAGTTTTCAGATTTGTTTCTGTTTATCATTTCGTTGGCAAATGGACTCTGCTTACTGAATATGGAGCATTACAGGCCCAATATGGTTGTACAAACTGAATTTTAAGCCCAATAAACTAGAGTTGGAATCGGACGGTTGAGAACATTTGAATTCAAATATCTATCTTTTTGGTTCTTTGGTTCCAGGCCGTTGGGTTCCAGGTTTCTTGGTTTTGACAAAATGTCACTGGGTGGAACCCAATTATATTTTGGTTCAGTTGGGTTCAAAAATCAGATTATTCAGTTCGATTGTGGATATTATTATATGTATCAGATGAACCAAAATGGTTTTTTTTTTTTCGGTTTATATGGTAAATTTGGTGAAAAATAAAAATCAATTAATTATATTTATAGTAGTTTTGTTAGTTTCAAATAATTTGGTTTATTCAATTAATTGAGTTTGAGTTTAATTTTTTTTTTTTTTTAAATTATGAACTCTAATATTGTAATAAAATAGTATGTATAAACATAGAAAACCCAAACACATACTATAACTTAATTCTTTTTTGTTAAGAGAGTTATTCTAATCTTTGATATATATCAAAGGAGAAAGAGTTTACAAAGGCCAAAATGACTAAAACCACCGTTGCAATGTTCACAAAATAGAAAACAAAAAAAATACGAGGAGTCAAATCATTTAAACGAATAAAAACATTGAAAAGTTCTATATTTTCGATGCTAAAATTGTTACAAAGTGAGATGATACCAGGATAAATTGAAAGTTAGAGAGATGTTCTAGAAACAAGAGTTAAAATCGCAACTGAGATGGAAGTGACAAGCTGGGAATCAGCTTCAGTAACTGAGGCGACATAGCTCCATTCTTCTGGAAAGATTGACATATCAAATACCGAGGAAAGTAAGCTCCTCTACAATAAACAACATGCCACAAAACCATTCAACACAAGAGAAATATATGGGAGATTTTCTAACAGCGTCTTTGAAAAACTATTAACCGCTAGCAACACGATAATAAGAACTTGGAAACAAACTAAACCGTTCGAGAGGGGGACTTCGAGAGCGTTATCAAGCCAATCATCCATGACTAATGAGTAAAGGGTCCTAAGAGCATAATTAACGCAGATTTTTAATAGAGCTCTTAGAAAAAAAGACATTAAAAATAAATCAAAAATACAAAAAAAAAGTTAGAGACGTTTTCTAATTAACACACGAAAGAAACGTAACTTCACACACACATGTCATAATACAATTGAATTGGGGGGTTTATAAGAAAAAACTTGTTTTTTTTTATCTCTTTCTTTTTCTCTCTTTCTTCGCCCTCAAACTCGATATGGTCATTCTCTTCCACAAACTCGAGGGATTGAATTCCGACGGTGATTGCGATAGTCACACTGTTGGTGACCAGAGCTAGCATGGGGACACGAGGAAAAGATCTGTCTTTGAGATCAAATGGAAAGGATCCAAAACGGTCATTCTCAAACGCTCCGTCAAACGGAATTACACCGATGAAAGAGGATTTCGTGGCGACGGCATCATCGAGTGGAATGAGGAGTTCAAAAGGGTTTATGAATTCTATGTTGACAAGGAAGGAGAGTTTCTTCCATGGCTCATTTCCTTCCCCGTCTTCAATGTTAGTCTCTCTCTCGCTTTTTTTTGAAATTGTTGACTATGTGATTATGTATAGTTTTACTCTGATGAATGATCAATCATCTGATCCATCTTCATAAAGTCTATACCTTTGCCTATGCACATATATATATGTACTCTGTAAATTATGACCAATTCAGAGGAATTCTGGAAAAAAAAAAAAACGTGAGAATTTTGTTTCATTTTGGAGATTTTATGGATATAGAACTTTGGTCCATGGTTTTGATGGAGAATGTTTTGGCTAAAATCAAACTGACATGAAGATTTGATGTGTTGTGTTTTTGGGATGTTCTTACAAGCAGTTATCTTATCTATTTGTTATATTAAGTAAATTTTAAGTCTGTCTTAGTTTTTTAATATCAACCATGTAGAGACTGAATCAAGGATGAAAAGAAAAATTTTGTAGCTTTGGAAAGGCACAAATAAACATTGAAGAGTTCTTTTCATTGATGAAAGAAGATGATGTTCAAGTCAAAGTGTCTCTAAAGATGTCTGGCTCTTCATCATCTTCTTCGTTTAGTTCATGCCTTCATGTTCGTCAATGATTTCTTCATTAGATGATTATCTAAATTTACAGCTGTTTCGTATCTCTAATCGTAAGTTTTAGACTTATGTTACAAATATCTCTTTCAGCTCTGTTTATTCTTCATATGTCACATGGTTAATTGACCTTTGCATCTTTCGTTTGCAGCTAGTTACTATAATTTTTAAAGATGACATTGAGCTGGAAACTTATATAACCTCTGCCCGTTGTGGTGCCTGCAGCCAAGTGATGTATATTTTGTTCTTTGTTCGAGCTGATAGAAGGTAGTTTCATCCAAGGAGCTGTAAGCTTTCTCCTCGCTTGACTTGATATTCAAGTAGGTTTCATTTCCCTTATACCTAACAATTTAAAGTCTTAATTAAAGACTCGTTTTGTCTGCGGCATTATTATAGGTTGGTTTATATCAAGGTTATGTGATAGTCTTTGTGTATACTCTTCTGTATCAAGTTGTTTGGTTAGTTTATATTCTTCGAGTGAAGTAGATAAGATGTGGATTATGGAATGAAAAGTTATTATTGTATAGTGTGATTGTGCGAGTGAAAAAAATGGTTCCGATTAGTTGAAGAAAGATACAAGTTTTTTACTGTTTTGTTATTTGTTTTCTTTTAAGATCCTTATTAAGAATTATACCATCGTAGGATAGAAATTCATGAGTCTTTAATTAAGTCTCTTAAATTAAGTTAAATAATAAAATAATAGTTATATCTCTTAATAGAGTTTTACCAATAATGATGCTCTAACAACCCTAATGAAGAACTAAATCCTTATAATAAAAATATTCTACTCAAGAGGGAGATATGATAGGACAAGCATCTCGATAAACGAGTATTTAAGGCGAAAGTTACCCAAACAAAATCAAAGCTAATGCAGAACATGGACTTTGGCAGGTAACCACGCAAACCACAACACAACACTAACCATGAACAGTTTGAAATTCCATTGACATTTTCTAATAATTCCTTTAATCCAAACAGATAAGTTGTTCCAACAAATCGAAGAGACTTGTGATATATATCATAAGAGACAAGATTTAGACCTGATAATAGCAGAACAAGCCAGATATACATCGGTGAAGAAGCTGCATACAGCAGTAATATGTATCCTGAAGGACACCATACTAAAAATAGGGAGATTCGATGTATCCATTACACCAGAACCACAAACATGAGTGAGGTCTGGCGTAAACCAGATCAAATCACTAAGATCTTCCAGCAGAGGAGGTGAAACTGGAAGGGAGGTGGATAGGAGAGACGGAGACAGATTGGCTGGAGCAGAGAGCAATATGCGGGACATGTGAATTTAGAGAGGAGAGAACTCCGACAACACTGGCAGATCCTGTGGTTTTGGTCGGGAGAGCCCGCTTTGGAAGTCCAAAAACTTGGAGGTGAGGTGGAGATAGTGACTGAACCGGCATATCCAGATCTCCGTCATCGAGAGAATTATAGATCCCCTCTAAAAGTCAACCGGAGAGACAGAGGAACGGTCGATATAAGTGCAGGAGCAATGAGACTCATCTGCCGTCTGCGATGACCACCAACGGCGAGAGAAGGCAAGAACTTTGGATTTCAAGGAAAGCAGAGAGATAGGAAGCACTTGGAGCCTCCAATTTTAGACGACGAACTCCGGTGAAAGATATTCTCTCTCAAATCGGAGCTTGATGGCGGTTAGATCAGGGCTTTGGAAAATGTACCTGGAAGAAAACTCTTTTGTTATAAATATAATATGACTTAACTAGTTTACAGTAATCATATAAAGAATGATAGATATAAAGTATAGATAACTATAGATTAGTGTTAAGATAAAATCAAACAGCCATTATCAAAAACGAATCATGACTCATCAGTCTATCACTCTTCACCTTCCACAAGAGCATTACTTACGATGCCGAGTCCAAGTTTCTTTTGTGAGAACTGCTCCTATTGTTGAGAGACCAAATCAGAAGTTTTGGGGTTTTTGGTGGAAGAGAAAAAGTGGTGGAAACAATCCTGAAATATTTTGGAAGAAGGTGGCTTCGACCGGAGTTAGAGAAGATCGTAGAAAACTTTGCATATGTGATTTTTGGTTTAAGGTAAAACCGAGTATTTACTGTTTTTTTTAACCAAACCAAACCAAGAACCAGTTGAACTTTCAAATTTTCTAACTAGTTCTTAACTATAACTCGATGGAAAACCACAAATAAAAAATTCGGTTTGGTCACTTCGGTTATATCCAAATAGCAAAGGCTGATAAGTTGACAAATTAAAAATGTTATGTAGTCATATATTACTAAATAACAATATTTAATTTGAGTTGTAAAGGTTTTCACATTAACAAATTAACGTATTCTCAAAAATTAATACATCATCAAAATTCAAACTTTTTTTAGCATGAATTTCTTTTTGGTTAGAAGTTGTATGTCGAATAGTTTTTTTTTTTAAATCCTTATGTGTAGAGGATGAACAAATAATTAAGATTAATACTGACATATCTATGTTTCAGTCTAATAGGCTTATTTCAAATTGGTTTTAACAATCCAGAAAGGATGTTGGTGCCAACTAAATGATTTGTAAGAAACGACTGATAAGTTCTTAGGATAAAGATGAGGGTAACAGTCAGTTTGGCTTGGAAGGTGTGATGTTGGAGGCTAAGGGTATTAGGGATAGTTTATCACCGTTGCATGCAGACATTGAAAAAAGTGTTTGGACCATAGATTGTATTGAATTTTGCAAAACAAAACTCTTTATAATTGGTAAATATAGTATACACCATCATTAGAGTTTATATTTTCAATCCATTTAGAACAAGTCCAAAGAAGAAAATCGTCTTTCAATACATTTTCTATCTCGCCTAAGAAACGCCTAAATCGATATTTAGAATACTGGATCCGTCTAAATCTGAGATGTGGTATTACATGTTCATTTCTTTTATAGCACTATTATGTAAATATTTTAGAAATATAATTAATTGATATTAAAAGAAGTCTGATATATTTAAAAGATACGTTTTTGACCTGATAAATAGTTTTGGTAGATTGCTAAAATTGATAGTCAAAAGTCATATCTAAATAAAAATTAATATAGGATTTCAATATTGTTTCACCTATAATTACTTCATAGATATCAAATTTTTTGACAAACTGAAATAAATAAAGATCATATAAAGAAAAAAAATAAACTCATTTTGAAAAAAAATAAATAAATATCAGAAAGTTCTCACTAATTCAGTAAACAAAGATATTATATTATTATCTAATTTTAAGATTTTTTGTTATGACTAGTCTTGATTTTACATTTTCTAAGAATTCATAAATTTTGCTTTTAAAAAAAAACTCAAATTATTTTCTTCTGGTTTCTATGTATTTTTATCAAAAATATACAAAGCTAATTTTGAAAATTTAAAATAATTTTAAGAAAATAATTTTGTTTTTCATACAATAACATATTAATAAAAATTATCAGGATTTTGTGATTATTTGAATAAGTGGCAATTGAAGACGAGTGTTTACATAAGAACTGATGGCGAGTAACCAAATCATGAATATGCAACCTGAATTTTTAGGTATAAGTGAAAAAAATTTTGGATATAATTTAGTTTTGATTTACAAAGAATTTTTTTACTAATAATAATATTTTATGTGTTGATATAGGAAATGATGGGATCAATAGTTATTTGTACAATCAGTTATGGAAGCTATGTGCTGGAACTCAAATTGATCTTCCAAAAATTGGAGAGAAAGTATATTATTTTCCACAAGGACACGTGGAACAGGCGAGTTTTTTTTTCGTTTTATTTACATTTTTATAGTTTTTTTCATATGTTTTTATTTGTAGAACTTATTCTATAATGTGATGATATTATCAGTTTGTGACATCAATAAACGATGACTTATGTCAACTCAAACCAATATTTGATATTCCTTCAAAAATTCTATGCAAAGTGTTTAGCATCGAGCATAAGGTATATTTATTTGGTATTTGATGTTTCTTATTTGGAATATACATGATATATCATGGTTTTTATGGTTTTTAATCATGATATAAGTTGTATAT
>OVBI01002243.1:6691-22170 GCA_900406495.1 Sisymbrium altissimum | reverse complement strand
CAGTCCTAAATGAAAAGATAGACTCAATCCTAAAAAAGCAAAACAAATATGAAGCTACATGCATTTTTTGATTTTTTTTGAAAATTTTCTCATTTTTTGGGGTTTTATGAAAACTTAACTATATACAATGCAAATGAGACTCAAGGAAGAAAACAAAACAGAAAACACATGGTTAGATACTAGGCCAACCCCCCAAACTTACTTCACACAGTCATTTGTGTGAGAGTAGACCTGAGAGAGAAAACCTAAAAAAAAAAAAAAACACAATGCAAAGTAGGGGTTGGAGTGTTACCTGAATTTGTTGAGCTGGAGAGGAAAGAGAGAGGAAGGAGGCTTGAAGACTCCCCCAAACTTGTTGTTTTGCCAGCTACTTGACTTTACTCCACCATCAGCAAACATAGTTATGTACAAGGATAGTCATGGGATTTCCTCCCAAGTGAACTTATTTAAAGTCACTAAGCTTGACTCTCCTTCCTCTTTGCTAGTGAGGGTTGAGATCTGGCCTGCCTTCAAGATTGATGGTCAGAACTTGAGAGAGAAGCTCTTGTAGCTTGATTGGATCTCCTTGAACCTCAGCACTGATGATGGCCTTGACACTTGAGAATGGTTTGAACTTTCCCTTGCACTTGGCTTTGTACTTAATATATCCATCATTGATCCTCAGTGGGTGTAAACTCATAGTGTTGGGGGTTGGATCAAGAAAGGGAAGTTGGGATTCTTTCAGCTTCCGTTTCTTCTCAAGAATGGTGTTTGTGGTTCCACCCAACCTTTCTTGTGTAGCACTTCCCATGTGCTCATCCAATTATCCTTGTAAGCACTCTCCATGTATTTCTGCTGCACAAACTTAAAGCTTGGGAGACTTAACTTCCACTACATTCAGAACCTCAACTTTGTTAGCTTTCTCCTCTTTGATAGGCAGCTCTCTAGTAGTTATTGTTCCACAATATTCAGTAGTAGAAGCTTGTAATGGATATGAGGTCTTGCTGTTGATGTGGTGAAGAGTCACCCTCTTGTTTGGAAAGTTAATGATGACTCCAACAGTGTTGAGAAAGGGTCTTCCAAGGATCAGTGGGACTTCCTTATTGCCAACCATGTCCAAAACAGTGAGGTCTATTGCAACTGTGCAGTCTTCAATCTTTAGTGGATAGTCCTCAATGAAACCAATTGGAGATTTGGAAGAAGCATCCCCAAACATGATAGAACAAGTGTTGGGCTTCATGTCCTGGATTCCTAAACTCTTTACCATCTCTAGTGAAATAACATTCACACTTGCACCAGAATCAGCTAGAGCATCATCTAGCTTTAAAGCACCAAGAGAACATGGAATGGTGAACTTCCCTTGATCTTCAAGCTTAGGTAGGAAGGTGGGGTTTGCTGGAGACTCTCTAGGTGGTATATAAATGCCTAGAAGCTCTTGCACCTTCTCCTTATTGGCTAGAATGTCCTTAATGAGCAGCATTTGTTGATGAGCTTCTTTCATGGTTGGCATATTAGGCAGCTCAACACCAATCTCACTCATATCATCCCTAAACTTGGAGATAACCTTCTTTTAAGCCTTAGTGAGGAATCTACCTGGAAATGGAAGCTTGGACTCATAGAGAGAAGGTTTAACCTCAGGAGTTTCTTCCTTTTCAATGATCTTGGTGATCTCTTTCTTTATCCTAGGTTTCTCTTCAGCTTTCACAACCCTCTCAACAACTGAATTCTCAACATTATAACCATGAAGAAGTCTGGAGATCTCTTCTACTGCCCTTTCATTCTCATCAAATTGACTGTTTCTCAAAGCTCTTATAGGGTTAGTGGATTTTACCTCAGTATCATCATTAGAGAAGATGACATTACCAAACTCTTTGGGGTTAACCACAGATTTTCCAAGAAGTTGGCCATTTTGCCTTGTAGAAGTTGATGGAAGTTGAGCCAATTTGTGGTCCAAAGTTTTGATATGTTGCTGCAAGCCTTCTACCTTAGCATTTAACTCCTTCTTCATAGTGCTCAATTCAATAGCAGACCTTCCTTGGCCTTCTAGAAGCTGTCTAATCAAGGCATTAGTCTCCTCTTGAGGGTTTGAATTTGAAGAACTGCCTTACCCTTGCATAGAGTGATTCCTTTGATTAGAGTAAAACCCTTGTTGTGGCTGGAAATTCCCTTGATTGGCATATTAAAGTGTTGGTTGAAAGTTGCCTTGTAGAGGGTTGGAAACCTGAGCCTTAGGTGGAGGGTAGATCTGATCTTGAGGATTCTCCACATTGTTACTCCTATAAGAGAGATTAGGATGGTTCCTATAGTTGTTGTTGAAACCCCTTTGAAAACCCTGATTTCCAATGTAGTTGATCTCCTCTTAGCCTTCTTGCTGCAACCCAACATCTTGTTGTTGCTGACCTTGATCAAATTCTCCAACATAACTGATATTCCTTTGAGTAGCTTGCAGCATATTCTCCATCTTTTCCCATAGAGCTTGCAAAACTTTCTCCTTGCCTTGAGAGTTCCCATCCTCCTTGTTAGATCTGTCATAATCTTCTCCATAAGCTGAGTTGCTTTGAGAGAGGTTCTCCAGTAGCAGAATTCCATCAGCCTCTGCTTGTCCCAAGAAGTTTCTATTGCTAGCAGTGTCTAACATCATCCTGTACTTGGGAAGAACTCCTCTGTAAAGTGTGGTAAGGAGACTCTCCTTTGAAAAACCATTGTGTGGGCATTGCAGAGTATACCCTTTGAATCTTTCCCAAGCCTCTCCAAAATTCTCATTTCCTTTCTGAGTAAAGCTTGATATCTCATTCCTTAGCCTTACAGTTCTTGAAGTGGAGAAGAACTTAGCAAGAAAGGCTTTCTTGCACTGATCCCAAGAGGTAATGGAACCCTGAGGCAAACTCTTCTCCCACAGGTGAGCTTTATCCCCAAGAGAGAATGGAAATAATCTGAGCTTCAGAGCATCCTCAGAGACTCCATTCATCTTCACAGTCCCACACAACATGTCAAACTGATCAAGATGGTCCAAAGGGTCCTCCATTGGTAGACCATGGAACTTGTTTGACTGGATCATGTTGAGTAGACTTGCTTTTATCTCAAAATTGTTGTTTTCCACTGGAGGAGCTCTGATTCCTGATCTATTGCCATAGTTTGTTGGCTCATCAATTTGCCCAATAGCCCTAGCTGGAGCTCTAGGCCCTTGTCTGTTGCCTTGGTCCTGATGACCTGGATTATGCTCTACCATGTCTTGTTGCTGATCTTCTAACTCAGCAACTCTGTCTTGAACCCTTTTCTGCCTGCCAAGTTGCTTTTCAAGTGCTCTGATATCTGGAACAAGTGGAATCAAGTCTGATGGTCATCTACTTCTCAGATTCATGCACCAAAACCAGCAAGAAAGTGCAACTCACAAGCAACAAAAGTGGTAAGTGTTAAGGGTGACTTGATCTCAAGCTGAAAATCAATCACTAATGGTTCAATCAACTCCCTAAGATGGCAACGGCGCCAAATTGATAACAGAAATGTTTCAATTCCTTGCAACTACTCCTAGGCTCAATTAACCTAATATTTGTAGTATTTAAGGGTCTAATCTAAATTCAAGGTGAAAAACACACTAATGGTGCAGAATTTAGCCTAATCCAAGTGCAATCAAGAATTTTTGATGAAACTAACACCTAACAAGTAACAAGATGATCTAACAAGAGACTTAACAAGAGAAATTAATCAAAACAGAGAAAGCAATTTCAAAGAGAGAAATTCAATCAATTAAAGAAGTATTAGGCAATTGGGGTGTAAGTTATTGATTTTAGATGATTAATTGGTGATTGGGAAGTGTAAATAAGATCAAAGAACAGTCCTAATGCTAAGAACATTAATGCAAATCAATCCATTCTCATGGCAAAGACTCTATACAAACCAAGCAATCACATCAATTCTCATTGGAAACTATAAGGTGAGCATGCATTAAAAACAAGTCTTTTAGGCTACTAAACATGCTTAACATCAACTCTCATTGGAAATACATGCAAAATTCTAGATGGATTGGTTCAGACAATTCATCAAACACTTTCTAGGCATGATAAATCCTAAGATCTAGAGACAGAGATTTTGGCTATAATCTAGCATTAATAACATCCAAATAGATAGGAAACAATTAAGCAAGCATTAAACACCCCCAATCACCTCTTAATCACCTTTAATCTACTTAACCCTAAAGCCTAATAGTAAAATTACTTACTAATCATCATGAAAACACATAAACCCATGATGGTTAGATGCATAATCATAAGATTAACAAGAATAAACAAAAAGAAAATAAAGGTTAACAAAAAGAAATGAGATAATTGCCTTAAATTTCAAAAGATTACCCAATGGGTTTTAGGTTTAGACAAGAGATAAAAGGATGTCCTCTAAAATTAGCTTAAAACATATTTATAATAGCTTAAAATATATTAGGTTAGACCCAACAAGCTGGACCCAACCCAATAAGGAAAGGAGGAAAAGGCAAAAGTCAAAAATGGTCAAAGGTCGCGCACATGATAGCAACCCAAATCGCCTCGCTATATTACCCCGCCAGCAGATCTCAAGTCATGGCGAAGTGATTACCTCGCTGGATCACGTCGCTGGCGGCACGGTGAAAACTCGTATAAAACGTGGCAATCCAAATCGCATCGCTGGATCACGTCGCTGCCAGCGCTTGCTCCATGGCAACCCAAATCGCTTAGCCAGATCACGTCGCTGCCAGCGCTTGCTCTAGTGGCTACCGAAATCGCCTAGCCAGATCACCCCGCTACCAGCACTTTGGATGCTTTCTCCATTTTTCTTGACTTAACTCCTCTCCATTCACTCCAAATCCACAAGATAACCACTCCAAGACCTGATTGAGACAATTCACACAAATGTAAACCTAAACATACCGAAATGCAGCTAAAATGATCAAAAATGATTAAGAAAACATGCTTAAAACCTATGAAAAACTAGTAACATCACTACTTTCCGAGCATTATTAAGCATAAAAGATAGGAAACAAACTGTCATCCTTGTGACAAGTATCAATCCAAAAACTTATAAAGGTAAACACAGAATAATTTCTCCCATATTTACATATTCTAAAATAAAATAACCTATTTTAAAAAATCAAATGCAGGAAAATTACTTCTCGTGTCAACTTCAGCAACTCGATTCTACTTTGATAAATCAATCGATGCAATCAAAAACTTTAATAAAAAAACAAGATTGAAAATCTAAAAGAAACAATTAATAAAGACAACAAGAACAAACAAGAGACAATAAGAGATTACATCAACCTTATAATTATTATGTTCACAATAAAATCATCCCATGTGTCTTAAAAAGACATTGCTTTAGTTCCATTCTCTTCTTATATGTTATTTAAGTTCCTATTGCTTTCCTTCATTACCAACCATTTCCTATCATTGAGAAAGCTTCCATTCATATCATTTCTTCTCATTTACAAAACTTCCCATCTCTTCTTAAGTGTCATTTTACTTTGCATTCATCCCATGTGTCTTTCATTTTTATTTATGAATAATCAAAACACAAATTTACAAACAAATTTTAAAACACTAAATACAATAAATATGTAGTACCATAACCCATGCGTAGCGCCGGGAAACCCCTGATTTACAAAATATGTACATTTATCTTTTTTTTAACACATTTAGTAACTCTTTGCTATTGGGTAACTTATTGATGCTACATTTACTCTTTTGTACTTCTTTTTCGTTGGTAAAAGACGATGATTAGTTATCTTTTAGTTACTTTTTCTTTTTGGTTGCACGTCTTTCGAGAGAAGTGAGAAAAGTTCATTCCCTCTTCTCTTTGTTTTCACTTCTTCTTTTTCTCTTCATGTTTTTAGATTCAAATTTTTATCTCTTCATATCAAATAATTTTTTTTTTTATATACGATAAATCAAAAATTTTTTTTTTCTCATTATTTTGATATCCATTTAGTTATATTTTATTAGTACGTGGATTACTTTTTGTGTACAATAAAATTCGAAAAATGAGAGTTTACACATGTACAACATACTGTGGACAACATATTATAAACAATAGACTCTGGACATAGATTTGTGGACATGGATATTTATATATAATGTGGATATTGTTCTGTGGACATAAAACTGGAATATGGATATATGAACCTAAATCTGTGGACATGAATATGTGGATATGGATCCGTGGACATGGATCCGTGAATATGGATTCGTGTACATCCATGTCTTATACCGACTAAGCACCGTTTTTGCATCCGAAATACACTTGCATACGTTCACAATTGGGGTAGGCAACTGTTTTGGCGGTGTAGATGGAAGAATGACGGTCTGATATAATGGTTAGATTTGGACTGTCTGCGGTGATCCCTTCTATTTTCTTTCGATGATCCCTTCTGTTTTCTTTATATCAGAACATATATAGCCAATGCAATACGGCATTCTTCTTTTGATGTGTAAACTTTTCCGACGGCGATTTCATCATCTTGGTCATCGAGATCTAGATCCGGAATCTCATCGGCGGCATACTATATATCGTCGAACATAGGAGCAGTGTCGAACTCCTCATCATCAACCGAATCAAGTGACCATTTAGCAGGGGGAGGCAGTGCAGAGTGTGGGGAGGGTGGTGGGCGAGTACTCGTGGACGGCGAGGAGGGGCTGACAGGGTTAGTCGTCCATGTTGTTGTGGATGGACGTTTTGAGGGCGAGGGCGTCCACGTAGGAGGTCGTGGTGGATGTGGGCGTTGAGTATCTGGATGTTGGTGTTTGGTTGCGAGTGGAACATTCCGAGGGCCGAATATGGACGACGGTGGGAGCCCATCGACAATGGATTGCGTGACGCGACCGTACTCTTGTTTCCATTTGGGAAGAGGACTTGTCGAAACATCGTGTGGAGGAGATGGATGTCTGGAGAGGATGGATGTATCAGAGGAGTCAATCCACATATGATACTTAAAATAAAGCTGTTAATGTAAACTTAATTGTGTTTTGTTTGGTTCAAGAAAAGGCTAATTGTCTACTAAATTGATCTGGGTCGTCGAGGCATGTACGATCAGAAAGAAACAGATGGCCTGGATAGTGGGTGGTGGATAACCATCCCATCAGTATAACCATCAAAAACAGCGAAGGAGGGAGTGACTTAATTCGTTCCTAACAAACAATTAGGGAGAAAAGGGAAGCATTCGACGGGTAAGGGTAATACAGAGTTTTCTCACTTAATAAAAAGGGTGAAAGTACCTAAGTAGCAAAAAGTTACTGAAATTGAAATAACAACTTAGAAAAGTGACTGAAATTGTAATATTCTCAGTTCTTAACTACTCAAAATCAATAACTGTTTTTTTTTTACTTTTTATGGTTGCTGATAAATAATAAACAAAAAATTTGTTAAAAAATAATAATATAAAATAAAAGATAAAATAAGTTTTTTTTTTTAATTTTTTTTAATCATAAAAACAAAATTACAATATTATAAATTGCAGACACGCAGATTAACAACAACTTCATATCAACAATAAAAAAAAAGCAAACAAAAACAATAATGCACCAACGCCAAAAAACTTACCTTCTCTTTCAATTCGAACACAAAACACATTAAACTAGAGGAATAAAGGAAGGAAAAAACAGAGAACCAAGATTCCAGAATTGAAACCGAGTTGTTACATGAGCTTGCTGATTATTAAGATAGGAATTAATGTAAACCCTGGAACGGAGGTTTGTTTGTAGTCGATGGAAAGACTATCGCCGGCCGTACGGCTCATGCGGGTTAGTCCAATAGATGTGGTCGAGGAAGTTAGGGTGAAACGATGGGTTCAGTCGGCTGGCCGTACGGCTCTTTCCAAAAGAACGATGGATGGTCGGATGGAATTCGAAGGTGGAACCGATGGTCGCCACACGGCCTGATGGAGAAGGAAGTGATAAGACAAATGAGAAATCTCGGATTTCTCTAAGGCACAAAGTGCTTTTGGTTTCTTTAGAAGAAAGTTCGTCAGTTTTATATCATGGGTAAAAAATTATATAAGGCTGCAGGGGGACTTAAATATTGTCCGTCAGGTATGCCCTTCGAGGGGACTTTGAAACAGTAAAAATTTATTCTATGGCATAAATTTGGCTAACATTTGCCTTAATCTACGACAGAAATTGAAACCAATGACCAACAATGCCTTAATAAAATAAATCAAAGAGAAATCAAAACAGTCGTTAGTCAATAATAAAATCAAATAAATTATTACCTTGACTTACCTTAGTGTGATGATCGGGTGGAAATTTTCGATGAATCGAGTCGGAAATACGGCCTTGAGCTTACGAGCATGTGATGATAAATAAAGAAAGTACGTGTGGGGCGTGCACGTCCTTTGGTCGATCCAAATTATGTAAATGATTTGGTCGGTCGAATATTTTTGATGGACTCATGTTTTGCTCGGTGAAAACCTGATTTGGCCCGGTTAAAAATGACTTTGGCCCAATGGAAATTGAGTCTGGCCTGGTATCTGATCATATTGGGGTTGTCGTGGCCCGATGAAAGTTTGACTCGGAAGTTGGCCCGATGTTCGAGAAGTTTGGCTTGATGATTTCCTGTCACGTGTCTCGATCAGTCTCGGGTTCGATGTTCGGCCCAGTCGCGTCTTGATGGAGATATGTATCGGTACTTGGCCCGGTAATGTCTCGGTATTTCTGACCTGCGTCTCGATAGTTAGTTGTCGCATCTCGGTATAAGTATCGACCGTTGCTTAAATTGCCTGCGCCTTGATATTCAGCTCCCGCATCTGGATGATCTTCTCTCGTGTCATGATGGTCATTTTCCGCGTCCCGATAATTGCCACTCGCGTCCCGATAGTCTTTCTCTGCGTCCTGATATTTACCAGTCGCGTCCCGATATTCATTTTGCTCGGTTTGGCTATGTTTCTGGACCTTAGATATACTCATTTGAGTTAATCTTTCGGTTATTTCATGAACCTCCTAGTCAGCTATCAAGTTTGCCACATCATCGTTAAAATTCTCTTGAAGTGTTGTTGCTCCCGACCGTGTCATCGGTCTTGATGTCGGAATCGCCTTAACTGGGGCTGTTGGACTTGATTCAGTTTTGAGATTTGCATCATCCTCTCCCTCTTGAGAAGGTTCTGTCCTCAGAACTGATTCATCTGCATCATACAAAATTAGGTAAGTAAGATTGAACACGGGTGCAATTTGAAACTCTCCTTGTAGGTCAAGCTCGTAGGCGTTGTCATTGATCTTCTTAATGACTTCATATGGTCCAGTTCCTTGTGGTGATTGCTTATTCTTCCTTTCTTTCGGGGATCGGTCTTCCCTCATGTGTATCCAAATTTTATCGCCGGGTCTAAGACTGAAATCTTTAATTCGCTTGTCGGATAGCTTCTTCGTCTGTTCGTTCCTTTTCTCGATGCTCTCTTTCGCCTTTCGGTAGATCTTTTTAACCAACTCTGACTTGGGTATGCCATCCTGATTAACTTGGTCCATTTGTGGAAGTGGAATGGGCACCAAGTATAGTGCTGCCATGTCTCTAAGGATCTCACCAAGGCATAGAGCTCCTTGTCGTATGTTGGATAGTTCAGGATTGTTCCATTGAGTTTCTCACTGAAAAAGGCCACGGGTTTCCCTCCTTGGGTAAGAACTGCACCGATACTTGTCCTTGAAGGATCACACTCAATTTCAAAACTGTTCAAATCAGGTATAACCAAAACTGGTGCATGAGTGAAGCTGTCCATAAGCTTTTGAAAGGCTGCGTCCTGGGTTGGTTCCCATGAGAAGGCTACGTCCTTCTTAATGACTGCGGTCAGGGGTGTAGCACTAGTATTGAAATCCTTCACGAACCGCCAGTAAGAACTGGTCAGGCTATGAAAGTTCCGTACGTGTCTGATGGTAGTTGGGGTTGGCCAATCCTTAATTGCCTTGATCTTTTCCTCATCCACCTTGAGACCCTGTGACCTTACCACAAAGCCTAAACACACTAGCTGATCAGTGTAGCTCGGCCAGCTGAGGGGAGCGACCCGCAGCTAAGGCCGGCTGGTCAGTAGTGAGCTAGCTGGGTCAGTTAATGCCGGAGGGAGGCAGTTGCCTCGGGGGATGAGCTGTTGGGACAGTGAGACGGTTATAGGCTGTGTGTACGCAGGGATGCAAGTTTGGGTGCGAATGGTCCAAGCGATGCCTTGAACCAGTGCACCTCATCCTGAACAACTGAAACTGCTCCTTGGTGTCTCCTGGTGAGGCAAGACCACGCCTATAAATAGCCCATTCCCCCACGGTTTTCATCATCAGTTCTTTGCCAGAGAATTCGTACTATGCAGAGAGAAACCGTTAGGGAAGTTAGAGAGAAAGAGAGTTAACCCGAGAAGAAGGAAGAGAGTTTCAGAGAGGGACGAACGCCAGGAAAGTAATCCAATGGGGGGAAGGAAATCCGGCCAAGGATAAGTGCAAAGCAACGGCTACCTTTGATCATGTCTCAAAGGTATGTGTTGGTTCCCAGCCACCCATTACATCCTATTTTCGGTTTGAGACCGTGCGAAGTGAGAGTCGGGATGGACGGACCATGTGCTCACACACGTCTATGTTTCTCCTTCTCTATCTTTCTGAATGCTGATCCCATGTGACACACTCCCGGAGATCTACTCTTAAGCGGTACGGATAAATCCTCCAACACGGGCTACTAGCACCGGTTGAAGGAGATGTGGTGGTGAAGGGTTTCGTACAAAGCCTATGTAATGACTTTGATAATCCTGGCTCTTGATCCTTTGGATATACGCACCAAAGAATCAGAAAGGAGGTTGATGGATGTGCACACCAGCAACCGGAATTGTTCCAGAAGAACAAGAGAAATCGCTTCTCAGAGAATTCGCTTCTCAACACTTAGAAAGTATTTTGATAAAAGAAAGATTGTTATTCGTCATGCCTTAGAAAATAATACATATAGAGTTTTCGAATGATTGCATGGCCTCGGGAAAAGAAAGTACTTAGGAAAAATAAAACATAGAAAATGAAAATAAAGCTGGGCTTAAACTTACGAGAAGAAACCATTAAATCCACGCGTTTTGGTCAAAGTGACCCCTCGGCTACTCCCGCGTCTTGGCTAAGTGTTTGGCTCAGTCACCCGGATGAGACACATGGTCGAGTCATGATGCAGAAGACATTCTACTCGGGCCATTTGAGATATGACGTGACCGATCTGCTCCTTGAGCTGAAATAGCCTTAACTTGGAGTTTGTCCCGGAGGAAAACTCCAAAATCCATCGAACTCCATATCCATGGTCAATCGTCGGGACGCGTCTCTATCGGATAGTGTTCCGAACAGTGTAAGGTCGAGTCGCGAAGTATCGGGATCACCATCGGGTGTTGGTCACGATAGCTCGTACTGTTCTCGGGACGCGTCTCGAGAAATCATGTTACGGGTCATGTCTCGAGTGGAAACTCCATTGGTACGAGACGCTATACGGGACGCGTCTCGATCGTGCAGTGTTCTATGTCTAGAAACCTCGTTGGACTTTGATGCCCGATGTTTTTCCCGGGACGCACGGACTAACTCATTTCCTTCCAAACTAGGGTCAAAGCGATAGACTGTACGCTCTGCGTCTCGAGAGAAATTCCCTGCGTCTCAATAGATGTCCTATCCGTCTCGATGCAAATCCCGATCCTCTCGACCACCATTAATATTTCCTCGGGCAATCTTCCTCCTATGATCTTTATTCGCCTTTCCAACATCCTTGCTCCTATTTCCTTGCTCTGGATCAAGCTGTTTCTCATCGTCCGAGCTGCCATTCGATCCATCGGGACTCTAGATCTGGAATGAGTCCCATTTGGATCCAAAAGGGAACATCATGTGCCCAAATGCTTAAAAGAGACTTTTAATGAGTATGTAGGCCAATGACAATGAATACCACTTTAAACAAGCATTAGGGGACTCTTAAATGAAGAAAAAGAAGATCTAGACCTTGTTTCTCATTCAATTGGGGCCACCATTGATCAACCATCCCAAAAGACAAAAAAACGGGACTCTAGAGCCGAAATAAGTCTCACTTGGGTCCAACATGGAACTTCATGTCCCCAAATGCTTAAAAGGGACGTTTAATGAGTATGGAGGCCAATGACAATGAATACCACTTGAAACAAGCATTAGGGGACTATTAAAAGAAGAATAGGAAGATCTAGACGTTGTTTCTCATTCAACTGAGGCCACCATTAATCAACCCTCCCAAAAGGATAAAAACGGGACTCTAGAGCTTGAATGAGTCCCATTTGGATCCAAAAGGGAACTTCATGTCCCCAAATGATTAAAAAGGACTTTTAATAAGTATAGAGGCCAATGACAATGAATACCACTTGAAACAAGCATTAGAGGACTATTAAATGAAGAATAGGAAGATCTAGACCTTGTTTCTCATTCAGCTGGGGCCACCATTGATCAACTATCCCAAAAGACCAAAATCGGGAGTCTAGAGCTGGAATGAGTCTCATTTGAATCCAAAAGGGAACTTTATGTCCCCAAATGATTAGGGACTTTTAATGAGTATGGAGGCCAATGACAATGAATACCACTTGAAACAAGCATTAGGAGACTCTTAAATAAAGAAAAAGAATATCTAGACCTTGTTTCTCATTCAATTGGGGCCACAATTGATCAAACATTCCAAAAGACCAAAAACGGGACTCTAGAGTTGGAATGAGTCTCATTTGGATCCAAAAGGAAACTTCATGTCCCCAAATGATTAAAACGGAGTTTTATTGAGTATGGAGGCCAATGACAATGAATACCACTTGAAAGAAGCATTAGGGGACTCTTAAATGAAGAAAAAAAAGATCTAGACCTTGTTTTTCATTCAGTTGGGGCCACCATTGATCAACCATCCCAAAAGACTAAAAACGGCACTCTAGACCCGAAATGAGTCCCATTTGGGTCCAAAAGGGAACTTCTTGTCCCCAAATGCTTAAAAGAGACTTTTAATGAGTATGGAGGCCAATGACAATGAATACCACTTGAAAAAAGCATTAGGAGACTCTTAAAAGAAGAATAGGAAGATCTAGAAGTCGTTTCTCATTCAATTGGGGCCACCATTGATCAATAATTCCAAAAGACCAAAAGCGGGACTCTAGAGTTGGAATGACTCCCATTTGGATCCAAAAGGAAACTTCATGTCCCCAAATGCTTAATAGGAACTTTTAATTAGTTTCGAGGCCATTGACAATTAATTCCACTTGAAACAAGCATTAGGGGGACTCTTAAATGAAGAAAAAGAAGATCTAGACCTTGTTTTTCATTCAATTGGGGCCACTATTGATCAATCATCCCAAAAGACTAAAAACAGGACTTTAGAGCTGAAATGAGTCCCATTTGGGTCCAATCGGGAACTTCTNGGACTTTTAATAGTATGGAGGCCAATGACAATGAATACCACTTGAAAAAAAGCATTAAGGGAACCTTAAATGAAGAATAGGAAGGTCTAGACCTTGTTTCTCATTCAATTGGGGCCACCATTGATCAACCATCCCAAAAGACCAAAAACGGGACTCTAGAGCTGGAAGGAGTCCCATTTGGATCCAAAAGGGAACTTCATGTCCCCAAATGCTTAAAAGGGACTTTTAATGAGTATGGAGGCCAATGACAATGAATACCACTTGAAACAAGCATTAGGGGACTCTTAAATGAAGAAAAAGAAGATCTAGACCTTGTTTCTCATTCAATTGGGGCCACCATTGATCAACCATCCCAAAAGACCAAAAACGGGACTCTAGAGCTGGAAGGAGTCCCATTTGGATCCAAAAGGGAACTTCATGTCCCCAAATGCTTAAAAGGGACTTTTAATGAGTATGGAGGCCAATGACAATGCATACCACTTGAAACAAGCATTAGGAGACACTTATATGAAGAAAAAAAAAATATCTAGATCTTGTTTTTCATTCAGTTGGGGCCACCATTGATCAACAATCCCAAAAGACTAGAAACAGGACTCTAAACCCGAAATGATTCCCATTTGGGTCCAAAAGGGAACTTCTTGTCCCCAAATGGTTAAAAGAGACTTTTAATGAGTATGGAGGCCAATGACAATGAATACCACTTGAAAAAAGCATTACGAGACTCTTAAATGAAGAATAGGAAGATCTAGACGTCGTTTCCCATTCAATTGGGGCCAACATTGATCAACCATTCCAAAAGACCAAAAACAGGACTCTAGAGTCCCTATTAAGCATTTGGATCCAAAAGGAAATTTCATGTCCCCAAATGCTTAAGAGGGACTTTTAATGAATTTGGTGGCCAATGACAATGAATTCCACTTGAAACAAGCATTAGGGGACTCTTAAATAAAGAAAAAGAAGATCTAGACCTTGTTTTTCATTCAATTGGGGCCACCATTGCTCAATCATCCCAAAAGACTAAAAACAGGACTTAAGAGCTGAAGTGAGTCCCATTTGAGTCCAATAGGGAACTTCTTATCCCCAAATGCTTAAGAGTGACTTTTAATGAGTATGGAGGTCAATGACAACAAATACCACTTGAATCCAGCATTAGAGGACTATTAAATGAAGAATAGGAAGATTTAGACCTTGTTTCTCATTCATTTGGGGCCACCACTGATCGACCATCCCAAAACACCAAAATCGGGACTCTAGAGCTGGAATGATTCCCATTTGAATCCAAAAGGGAACTTCATGTCCCCAAATGCTTAAAATGGACTTTTAATGAGTATGGAGGCCAATGACTATGAATACCACTTGAAACAAGCATTAGGGGACTCTTAAATGAATAATAGAAAGATCTAGACCATGTTTTTCATTTAGTTGGGGCNAATTGGGCCACCATTAATCAACCATCCCAAAAGACTAAAAACGGGACTCTAGAGCTTGCATGAGTCCCATTTGGATCCAAAAGGGATCTTCATGTCCCCAAATGATTAAAAGGGACTTTTGATGAGTATGTAGGCCAATGACAATGAATACCACTTGAACCAAGCATTAGGGGAATCTTAAATAAAGAATAGTAAGATCCAGACCTTATTTCTTATTCAATTGGGGCCACCATTGATCAACCATCCCAAAAGACCAAAAACGGGACCCTAGAGCTGGAATGAGTCCCATTTGGATCCAAAAGAGAACTTCATGTCCCCAAATGCTTAAAAGGGACTTTTAATGAGTATTGAGGCCATTGACAATGAATACCACTTCAAACAAGAATTAGGGGACTCTTAAATGAAGAATATTAAGATCTAGACCTTGTTTCTCATTCAATTGAGGCCACCATTGATCAACCATCCCAAAAGTCCAAAAACGGGAGTCTAGAGCTTGAATGAGTTCCATTTGGATCCAAAAGGGAACTTCATGTCCCCAAATGATTAAAAGGGACTTTTAATGAGTATGGAGGCCAATGACAATGAATACCACTTGAAACAAGCATTAGGGGACTCTTAAATGAAGAAAAAGAAGATCTAGACCTTGTTTCTCATTCAATTGAGGCCACCATTGATCAACCATCCCAAAAGTCCAAAAACGGGAGTCTAGA
>OVBI01002242.1:0-22206 GCA_900406495.1 Sisymbrium altissimum | reverse complement strand
AGGCAGGATTTGGTTTACCTATCTGGAGAATTGGTCGAGAAAGTGAGTATCGACGGCTTCGTACACCGTTCCCGCAGAATTTGGTACTGATACTTGGAACCTGCATTTGTTCCTGGACAAAAACCTGAGCCATTTGATCCTCTACATTTGATCTCGATCGAAGTTGTTTATAATTGGAGAAGATGGTCTAATTGATCAATGAAGATGATAGAAATTGACGAAGTTGATGATAGACGATGAAGACAAAGTTGTTTTTGTTTCTATGATTACAAAATGTCGTCGACGATTGTTGTGAGACGGAGGGATATAATAGTCGTTTACCTCTTTTAAATGAAACATTTTTGTCATTTTTTTCTTCCTAAACATTATAGTCATAGAAACTCTAAAGTGATTTATTTTAGGGTATTTCTCAAAAAAAAAAATAACCTTTAAAAAGTAGCTGTAAGATATTTTCAATCCCATTTTTTCCCTCTTCTTATACACGACAAATCACTAAATATGGAAAAGAATTCTAATTTATGGACAAAGTTCCCAAATCTAATATATACTTACACTTTTTAAATTACTAGTAACTTTTAATTAATTCATAGTAAAAATTTTATAAATTAATAATCACAATAAATAGTAATAAATTTCTTTGGTCTTAAGTTGGACCAATGTAAAATTTAACAAAATTCGATAAAATAATAAGATAATAATTATTTTGAAATCCTTCTATAAATACAAGGTCCCAACGAAAACGTAAATTAATAATTAGATAAACTTATATATATATATAGCTAAGATACATGCTTAAATATGAGTATATTTTTATTTATTTATTTAAAATAAAATTCTCGTTAATGTTTCATCTCTGATTTTATTTACTGTATCAGAAAATCTTAATGATGCTTATATTTATGATTTGAATTCAAAATTATTAAAAGCTTTTTAAAACAATGATTAGTCTTATATTTCTAAATGCTTTCAAATTTATTTTAGTATCTTTTTATTTTATCTTTATCATTGCGGATTCTAGTTATTATTTTTATTTATTTTAAAACATATATCATTTTTGTAGAGATATTTACTATATATTATTAAAATTTATTATAGTGCGATAAGTAATTTTTTCTTCATAACTATAAATTTGTGTATATCATTTTTATTAATCTCATATCATTTTTAAAAAATAACATTACTTAAAAAAATAATTTAAAAAATATTATGAAGTAAGCATTTTCTATAAATTAATATTTATTAGTTTATTTATTAATTAATAACTTTATAAATTAATAACTTCGCAAAACCTCAATATTATTAATGTATAGAAGTTTTACTATATGTTTAACCTAGAAATTAGAGAGTTTTTTATAATAAAACTCAATTTTTCTACCAAGTAGTTTTCATATCTCTTCTTCCATGTCCAGTGCGGATGTACAATAGGATAGTGTACTAGAGATAGTTTCATAGTGTTTCTATACGAGGTATTTCGTCATCTCTTCAATGGATGAACTTATATTTTTCACTCACAATTTGTTTTGTCCAAAATAATTATCCTAATTGATATAAAAATTATTTATCTGAAATAGTCCCATAAAATCATTTCAAACACTTTAACTATAAATATATTAGTATTTCTTTTACACCAAATACCTTCAAATAACTATGAATCAACATTAAAAATTCTGATAATCTCAATTAATAGTTTTTAATGAAATTACGATTTATTAGTACTAGTGGACAGCAAAAAAAAATTAAGGAAAAAAAAACTTAAAAATCTAAAATGTGTGGGGCAACAAAATGATTTTAAAAAACAATTTTTTAATGAACTGAGAGTATCATGGATTAATAAGTGAGAAGGCTAATAGCAATAAAAGTCTTGCGGAATTATGGGGTGTCTATTATGGATTGTGCATTACTTGGGAGAAACAGGTGCATCAGTTGGAAGTTGAGGTGGATTCGGAGATTGTAGTTGGTTTTCTGCAGACAGGGATTGAAGACTCTCATCCTCTGTCCTTCCTGGTACGTTTGTGCCACGGCTTTATCACGAGGGACTGGATAGTCCGGGTGTCTCACACGTATAGAGAAGCTAATCGTCTTGCAGACGGGTTGGCTAACTATGCTTTCTCTTTATCTTTAGGGTTACATATCTTTGACATTACTCCGGTAGAGGTTGAGTCCATCGTTGTTGATGATGTGGGAGGTTTACCTCACTCACGATTTGTTCGTTTGTAGACTTCATTTTTTCTTTAATAAATGTTCGGGAGGATAACTCCCGGTTTCATACAAAAAAAAAATAAAAGTTTTCCGAAACAGGTCACCTACTGGTAGTAGTTAGTACTACTAATTCATGGGTGCTAATACAGTATTTAAGGAAAATTTTTTTTTCAAATAATATTTTTTGTTGACTACTATTAATAATTTGCTAAGTGACAGAAATTTTTGAATAACAGAAATCGTTTCACCTTCGATGTGATTATTTGGTGAGACTAGTTGACAGTTCTTGAGCTAACATCCATAAACATAATTACATCCCAAATTATGTAGTATATTATTGAGAATTTTATATTTTAGGTGACTTTCTTATTTTCTGATTTTTATTTGTTTTTATTCATTTTAAATTTTTTTATCATTCTTTTTTATCCATTTAAAATCTTTTTTTTATAATTTCTTTTCATATATAAACTAAATTTTTTTCTTCTTGTCGGCATTTCATTAAAGCCAAAAGATATCAAATTGAAATAATACACGATTTAAGCTCAATAATACTTTTCATACATAAACATTATATTTAATAAAAATACTTTTATAATATTATAAAATTTCATGTAATTGAAAATTTATTATATTTCTTAAAATAATATGAAATTTTAATGTTATCTTTACATTCGCTAATTATATAATAGACTATATCCCGTCTTTAAGATGAGATTTCTTTTAATGTGTAATTTTTTTTTAAATAATATGTATTTATAAATTTAAAAGTTTAAGATATATTAAAAAATTTATTCTTGTATAGATATATTTGATAGTATCAATATGTTATGAGAGAAGATGGTATTTTTAATTGATTTTTGTTTTCACTTACTAATTTTTTTTTTTTAAGTTATAATTTGAGATGTAATGATAATTTCATTTTTAAGTATATCATGAAATTATATAGTTTATTCTATTAATTTATTTCTAATTTCTAATATTTTTATAATTAAATATATATTTTTAATTTAAGAAAGTTAAGATATGATAAACCGTCTATGAAACTTATCATTTTTAATTATTTTTAATTTTTATAATTAAAATAAGTTAATTAGCCTTTTAATCCATTTTTTAATTGTTTAAATATTTTACATATTTTAATAAAACAAACTATAAAATTCTGTAATTATAAAAATATAAATATGTCTCACTATGTGAATAATATATATATATCAAATTAAAAATACAAAAATATATTTTTATGCTACTTTCTGTATATATTTACCAATTATATTTTTATGTTATATTCTGTGTATATTTACCAAAATTTGATTTTATAGTTTATAAGAATAATTGATTTATTATGTTATTATTATTTTATTTAATATATATATATATATATTGTTTTATTATTATTATTTCCGTTTTAAATTAAATAGAGAAGTGGAATCCATTATTTAAAATTGTTTGGATACATATCATGTTAATATATTTTAATTATGGTAATTAATCTCTACATAGTCATATGTGATAAAGTGTAGGAAACCTATTATATTCTATATATATTTAGTTTAAATTACCTTTAATGAAATATTAAATTTTAATGGTAATTCTTATAAATCACAGATGAGGATAAGGTTTTTTTCAAAAATATATCATATTTTAATATAATAGATATGTGATTGTATTTTCTCTTTCGTTAAGAATCTCAAAGCTTTGGTACCACATGTTAACTATAAAAGCAAAAGAACTTTGAGAAGACAAATAAAAACTGAATACCTCGTTTATAGAAGCTTAAATTAAACAAATCTCTTAAATATAGACAATTTTTGCAACAACTTATTCGAAACAAACTTGAAGAAACATCCAATTTCTACCTCAACAGTAAGTCATGGTCCCGATTCGGATATGTATTCATGATTTCTGCGAAAACTTTTTTATACTTTATATTTTTTTAAATTATATACTTCAACTCTAAAAAATACAGATAAAATATACATTGACTATAATTCTATTAGTCAACCATTTAGTGATGGTAACGTAGCTATAATATGTCTATTAAGTTATAAAAAACGTAAAAAAAGTGAAGTGTTCATTGAATCACTAAAAACTAAAATAAAATATAAAAATATAGAAAAATTTGATATCCTATGCATTTTCAGTTTGCACTATCAGCACACCCATAGAGCCAGCACTATTTGTTCATGTATGTTAAAACTGTGTGTAAAAAGATATGCAAATGTTTGTATATTTTTTTTTAATTGTGTTGAATATTTCGAGTCTTTTAAGTCCAGGAAACATATTTTAGGTGATTTGGACTGGAAAGATACTTAAGTATAGTTAGACAATAAACTTTAGTCTGAATACATTTGGGTATTGAACACAAACAAATTTATAGAAATTTAATTTTATTCGGATAATTTTAAATTTGAATTGAATTGTACAATTAGGAATCGACAAAACACCAACGCAAAAATTTAGTTTTGGTTTAGATCAAATATCTTTATATAAACTATTGGAAAACTATATAAACTTTCTGAAATACAAGAAATTATTCGAAAAAACTATATGAAAAAAGAATAAAGTTTGTTAAACTTTTGCAATGAAATTAATTTTGTTTTTATTTATTAAAATACTAAATTTAACCAAATATAACTTAAGAAACATTCCTGAATTCATGTATTTTGGATATTTTTTACCTTTTTTTTTTCCCAGCAAATGTCATGATTATTTGGTTCGATACCATTCGGTTTTAGTTATGACATGTGTTGTTTTCGGTTACCCCAGACCGAAAATCAGACTTGTACAAATGGACTGCGCTGAAATGGATCAGGGAAGGCCCATTAAGCTCACATCGTTCAGAGGAAACCCTCCTAGGGTTTCTTTTTGTTCGGTCCTCTTAAAACCGCGGCCGCAAGTTCAGTCGTCTCCCTCCCTGAGCAAAAACAAGACCGAGAGAGCGAGAGAGAGAGAGAGAGAGAGAGACAGAGAGAAAGAAAGTGGGAAAAGATGAAGACCATTCTTTCTTCCGAGACGATGGACATCCCCGACGGCGTCAGCATCAAAGTGCACGCTAAGGTGATCGAAGTTGAAGGACCTCGAGGCAAGCTCGTTCGCGACTTCAAGCATCTGAACCTCGACTTCCAGCTCATCAAAGACCCCGAGACTGGCAAAAGAAAGCTAAAGATCGATTCTTGGTTCGGATCTCGCAAGTCCAGCGCTTCCATCAGAACCGCTCTTAGCCACGTCGGCAACCTCATCACCGGTGTCACCAGAGGTTTCAGGTACAAGATGAGGTTCGTGTACGCTCATTTTCCCATCAACGCTTCCATTGGTGGTGACAGCAAGTCTATTGAGATCCGTAACTTTCTTGGCGAGAAGAAGGTTTGCATTTTCTTTACTTTCTTGGCTATTGTGTAGATCTTGAATTGACACGTGTTTGGATGATGATTTGGTTTCTTTCTTACATGTAAACAGGTGAGGAAGGTAGATATGTTGGATGGTGTAACCATTGTTCGGTCTGAGAAGGTTAAGGACGAGATTGTTCTTGATGGTAATGACGTTGAGCTTGTCTCAAGATCATGCGCTCTTATCAACCAGGTATTATACACTCTAACTAGCGAGCGAACACTAGTTTAGATTCGTGTTTGGTTTTCAGTTTCTGTTGGGTTGATAGATGACATTTTGGTTGATAACATTTTGCCTTGATTTCGACAAATGTGTTCAATGCTCTGACACTTGTTGTGGGTTTTTGCTGCTGTGTTTGTTCGAATTTTGGTATTACATTTTGCTTAGACAACCAAAAATGTACTTTGGTCTAGTTTGCATCTTGTTTTGTTTGTCTCGTTCTCATTTAGACCCAACCATGAGGGTTAGTATAAGCGATATTTGATGAATGTTTGAATTTTGGGGTGTTGCATTTTGCATTTTGAAACCATATTTTTGATTAATCACTGATTGTATTTCGATGGATTTTTATGCAATGTGCAGAAATGTCACGTGAAGAAGAAGGATATCAGGAAGTTTCTTGACGGTATCTATGTTAGCGAGAAGAGCAAGATCGTTGAAGAGGAATAGACAAAATTATTCTCTTTGCTTCACTCTTGTTATCATCGTCTTTTTGAATGTTTAGTTTTGTTTTCAGACCAAAGTCCCACCCGTGTTGCAAAACTCGGCTTATCTCTTGTTCCCCTTTTTGTTCGAGATTTTTATTTACTTATCCACAAGTTTTGGAGACCAAAGTTTTTACTCTTCTTACCCTTCACAACCCTTTTAAATTTTATAATTACATCTCTTAAACTTGATTAAAAAAATTCGAAGAATTGTGGTTTGTATCGAATTAATAGTACTCAAAGTCTAATCATCCTAACACTTTTACACAAACTCGTATTGGTCTTCTCACAATTATCGCTAAACACAAGTAACTGAAGTGCTTTGATTAGCGGAAAAAGCAAAGAAAATAAAAAAGAAATATAAAGAGAGGGGGCCACGAAGCACTAATGGTGTCACATAGTACACACTTCTTCTCTTCCTTTTTCTTTCCGTCCTTTAAGATTCCTTCACTAGACAGACTTCTCAAGTTCTCTCTCTCTCTCTCTCTCTCTCTCTCATTGCGTTTCTGATCTCTGAGTTAGCCACCGTAAGCTTCTTTCATCTTGTTCTTCCTTTTTGCAGCTGGTTGAACTTTTAACTTCAGTCTTGTTTTTACTATCTGTTTTGACTTGTTGATGGTCACTCTCTTGTGGGAGATGATCATTTGCTTTATGTACATCTAAGCTAGGGTTGATCCAACTGATCTTTCGTTTCCCTTTCCTCCGATCATCGAAATGGATTATTACCAAACTCAGTGGAATATCTTTTAGCTAATACCATTTGCATGTCTTTTATCTCTGTGATGATTCGTTTTAATAGTTGGTTCTGTTTCTCTGGTTTAGGGTTTTATAATCTAAGATTATGGCAGAAGCTGAGGAGATTCAACCACTTGTTGTTGATAATGGAACCGGAATGGTCAAAGTGAGCACCTTTTTGTCTTAATTCTCTCTTAAAAGATTAATTCTTTACTCATAACTTGTTGATCAAGTCTATTTAAAAACCCTGTTTAAATCTTTGACCGTTTTGATAGGCTGGGTTTGCTGGTGACGATGCTCCGAGAGCAGTCTTCCCTAGTATCATAGGGCGCCCTAGACATGCTGGTGTTATGGTTGGAATGGGACAGAAAGATGCTTATGTAGGCGATGAGGCTCAGTCGAAAAGAGGTATACTTACCTTGAAGTATCCCATTGAACATGGTATAGTTAGTAACTGGGATGATATGGAGAAGATTTGGCATCACACTTTCTACAATGAGCTTCGTGTTGCTCCTGAGGAACACCCTGTGCTTCTTACTGAAGCTCCTCTTAACCCTAAAGCCAACAGAGAGAAGATGACTCAGATCATGTTTGAGACTTTTGATGTCCCTGCTATGTATGTTGCCATTCAAGCTGTGCTTTCGCTTTACGCCAGTGGCCGTACTACAGGTTAGACTGTTTTGTGTATATTGGAACATAGTCTTAAATTCGGTTGCTCTGAAACTTAATTGGTTCACTTGCTGATATGGTTTACTTGCAGGTATTGTGTTGGATTCTGGTGATGGAGTCAGTCACACGGTTCCTATATACGAAGGCTATGCGCTTCCTCACGCTATTCTTAGGCTTGACTTAGCTGGAAGAGATCTTACTGATGCTTTGATGAAGATCTTGACAGAGAGAGGGTACACATTCACCACAAGCGCTGAGAGAGAAATCGTCAGAGACATCAAGGAGAAGCTTGCTTATGTTGCGTTGGATTATGAGCAGGAGGTTGAGACAGCGAAGTCAAGCTCTGCGATCGAGAAGACCTATGAGCTCCCTGATGGTCAGGTGATCACGATTGGTGCAGAACGGTTCCGTTGCCCGGAAGTCCTCTTTCAGCCGTCTTTTGTCGGAATGGAAGCACCAGGGATTCATGAGACAACTTATAACTCTATCATGAAATGTGATGTTGACATCAGAAAGGATTTGTATGGTAACGTTGTGCTTAGTGGTGGCTCGACCATGTTTCCGGGAATCGCTGACCGGATGAGCAAAGAGATCACCGCGTTGGCACCAAGTAGCATGAAGATTAAGGTGGTTGCACCACCTGAGAGGAAGTACAGTGTGTGGATTGGAGGTTCTATATTGGCTTCCCTTAGCACATTCCAACAGGTATTGTAAACTCTTTAACTGTGTTAATGTTATACAGAGATTCAACTTAAAGTACTGATGTTTCGTTACTTTTGTTCGGAAATGCAGATGTGGATATCAAAGGCGGAATATGAGGAATCAGGACCAGCTATTGTTCACAGGAAATGCTTCTAGACAACAACCTCTTGGGGGGTTGTGGTTTTTGGCTTGTTGATTGATGAAACTGGCTTAAAAAGAATATTTATCTTTGGTATTGGCTTGTCTGAAGTTTTGCTCATTTATGATTGTTCATGCATGTTTGTGAAAAGTGGAGTTGGATGTGTAACTAAGTTGTTCATTTATGATTGTTCATGTATGTTTGCGAAAAGTGGAGTTGGGTGTGTAACTATGTGCAAATGTTCGACTATTCTATACTGATTGTATTGGGTTTGTGTTTTCCAAGTCCTTCAATAAAACAAAAGTGGGTGACTTGTTTCGCAATGGGAAGTGTCGGTACCAAACCTGTTTTGATTAGGGAATTTAACATCATAAGTCTTATGTTCTTAATCCATTTCACAAAAGAAAGTTAAGGTTGAAATTCTTTTTTATCTTTTCTCTTTTAAGTGATAAATATCTCATTTTAATCTAATTATAACCCTGTCATTTTCATAGCTGACGCCTCTCTGGTTTCTTCTTGATCCTCATGATGCTATATCTTCTTACTTAAGTCATCCCATTTTCCTCTTTTCTCACCACTGTGTTGTCGGCTTATTTTCAATTTGGTTCTTCTTTGATGTGAGGTCTTATTCTGGCTAAGGATCTTGTTTCAATCCCACTGTTGTTCAACGTGGACAGGATTTATCTCATTCTTCAATGTATATTGCTGTTCTCTTGAGTAAACAAGACAAGTACTTGTCATGCTCTTTCTATCTCTGTCGGAATTACTATTCAAATAAGCTAAAATTTCTTCAAAATCTTCTACCCCATCACTATCCATTCAAAAGAAAATACTATTTTATACCATGGAACCTTTTGTTAAGTTGACCTTATCATGTGCCAAGTTTTTCTTTGATGTGAACTTGTTCTCGTAAGTTTCAGGTCCTTGCTTCCAAAGAGATCGTTCCGGTTCTGCGTCTTGACTTGGTATAGGGCTTGCTTTATTTGCTATACCCTGTCCTGTATGTTTAGACTTCGAGTTCGCCTTATACACCATCCATCTGCACTAACTACATAATGCTACTTTGACATATCTTCTTATCCTTAGCTGACTTATTCTCTCCTCACCCACTGCCTTAATTAGCGGACCATAGTACCATTTATCGAACCAAAAAATATAGCAGAACTGCAGAACCATTATGAATTGCGTGCGGCTTTAAGAAAATGGTAAAAGGAAATGTGGAAAAGATTGTTTATGTTGAATAAACAAAGGAATCACCAAAGCCTCAAACTTTTTTCTTTTCTTTTCTGAATTAAGTTTTTATTTTTGTCGTGGATTTTTTTTTAATTACTAAAGAAATTAAATCTCTAATTCAAGTCCCGTAATCATAGAAAACAAAAAAAGAAGAAGACGCTGTTCTAAAACTACGAGGTGAATATATTGACTTTGCTGTCCTTAAAGAGCTCATACCCCATACTCAAACGATGGTGGAGCCAGTTCAATGCACCCATAATCACTACCATTTTTCCATTGTGCCATGTGCGCCCAAATCATTGTTCTAGGTTTGCATTGTTTTCTATATCTGAGTTAACTATTTCTTAACAGCTATTACCTATTATCAACATCAATAGTAATGGTGTTCGAGCACCTTCATCTTTAAGAATTTTTAAAATATTTTAAACCAAAAATAATTTAGTATTTTAATGTAAAGTTGTTGTATAATAAATTTTAATTAAAATAAAAAAAAATATTCCACTCACAAAGAGACAAATGTCCCATAATATTTAAAGACTTCTCATTTGAAAAACCTCTCTGCACATTTTCTCTTCATAAATTCCTATTAATTTGTTTTTTAAATGAAATACCCATATTAGATACTTCTATAGAGGTGTTCTTACAAAGATAATATATGTTTGCAGAGTATAGCACATTATCGAGAACATGTAAAGTGTTAGTTGTTATATAAATGAACTTGTTATAGCGGAAGATACTACATACCGACATACGGTTGAGGAATGATACAACTGTTGGAACTTGGATATATGTAGACCCATACGTGAAAGTTTATTAATTACTCTCTCCGTTTTAAAAAAAAAAATAATTTAAAAAAAATTTGTGTTTCAAAAAAATAATTTTTTTAAAGTATTTTATGAATTTCTAATGATTATTATTAATAAATTGTAAACTTCTAAAAAAGAAATTCAAATTCTTGAATTATCATTGATTTAAAATTATTAGAAATTAGTAATTGTAAAAAATAATGTATTTATTATCTAATTTTAATATGTTTTCTTAATATGTGTGAAAACATATTAACATTTATCTTTTAAAAATAGAGGGAATAATATTTAAGGGTCATTTGCGATTTATCCAAATTAAAAGGTGTAATGAATTTGGTTATAAGTGATTGAATACAACGGGAAAAAACAAAACATCTGTTTCTTTGGAAACTGAACGGTGGGAGTAGTTTTGAAAAAAAAAAAATTAGATACTATCTTGTATGCTCCCATTCCACCCTGACTCTCGCCTTGCACCGTCTTCATTAGCTTCTATAACCATGAAACAAGAAGGAAAATATTCAAATCATGGCAATCAGGTCACACTTCATATTCTCATTCCCTTGCCCTCGAGGTAACTATAGCCTCTAACTTGTAGTTCCTTATTAAAAAACCCCCCACGAAACGACTCTCGATGTGTTCACATGTTTATGTGTGTATATCAGCATCGGTATGTCACGTGCAAGAAATTCTTACGCACAGTCGACAAATCTAGCATTAGTGTTGTGGGGCAAGAAAATTCTGACAATTGTGCTTGACTTGTCTAGAATACTATGCCCCATTTATTATCTTTTTCATATAGTATCAATCACAATATGGAAAAGGACAGGAGCCCAATAATTATCTCCTATCGTCCAAAGTTATGGGTGCCACTTGCATTTGTTTTGTAAATGTTCATATTTTGACTTATTTTTTTAAACCTGTAAGGATTTCACATTTCTTGCTGCCTAATACATTTGCATAATTTAATATATTTTTCTTCTTTAACTAGAAGCAGTGTGTGTAATGTATGTTATATATACATGGCAGAACGAAAAATGAGGCTAGTCAGCCTCCAACTTTATCTCAAATTTTAATTTTCTTTTCCCTCTCTTTAGACCACATCTAATAAGTGTGGTTCTTGGCTTTTTGCTAAAGAATAGAGACCATTTGTCCTTTTTTATACAAAAAAATTCAGACAAATTAGTTTCTTTATCACTATTTTTCTCTGATGGGTGGATCCCTTATCCTCGTGTTTCGAGCTCCACTATAACCTTTCGTACATTTTTAAACATTTTTACGTTGATGCTTACGAAGGATTTAGCTTTTAGTTTTACTAAAATCAGATAAAAGTTGCAACTCTTTTGCTCGTTTCTACAGAAAGAAGACTCAAGAAAATGGCGAAAGAGAACAGTAGTCACCACCACGCAGAAGCAAAGAGAAAAAGACTCATTTGGATTCTCTGTGTGAGTGGATTCTGCATATTGTCTTACGTTCTTGGAGCTTGGCAAAACAACACAATCCCGTCCTCTTCCTCTGCGGTTTACTCAAGAATGGGATGTGATGAAACCAAGGCTCAGTCAAAACTTTCTTCTTCGTCTTCTGATGATGATGAGAGTATCTCTTCTTCCTCCTCTTCCGAGTCCTCTTCAGCTTCAGAACCAGTTGAGCTAGATTTCGAAAGCCACCACAAACTCGAGCTCAAGCAAAAGAACCAAACCACAAAGTATTTCGAGCCATGTGACATGTCTCTCAGCGAGTACACTCCATGTGAAGATCGAGAGAGAGGAAGAAGATTCGATAGGAACATGATGAAATACAGAGAGAGACATTGTCCTTCAAAAGATGAGCTTCTCTATTGTCTTATCCCTCCTCCACCGAACTACAAGATTCCATTCAAATGGCCTCAGAGCAGAGACTATGCTTGGTACGACAACATCCCACATAAGGAGCTAAGTATTGAGAAAGCAATCCAGAATTGGATTCAAGTAGAAGGAGAACGATTCAGATTCCCTGGTGGTGGCACCGGGTTTCCACGTGGAGCTGATGCTTACATTGATGACATTTCTAGACTCATTCCTCTTACTGCCGGAGCCATTAGAACAGCTATTGACACAGGATGTGGTGTAAGTTTCGATTTCTTCTATCTTTTTAGAGCATCAATCTTTTCTTAATAAGTAAGGGATGTTGGATAGAGTATTCTTGTCAGTTAAGGCATCTTCAATACATCAATCTTTAACTTGTTTTATTATTAATTGATTCGGTTATGTTGGTTGTATAGGTTGCAAGTTTTGGTGCTTACTTGTTGAAGAGGGATATTGTGGCTATGTCTTTTGCTCCAAGAGACACACATGAAGCTCAGGTCCAGTTTGCGTTGGAACGTGGAGTTCCAGCGATTATAGGGATTATGGGATCAATAAGGCTTCCTTATCCAGCTAGAGCTTTTGATCTTGCTCACTGCTCTCGTTGTTTGATTCCTTGGTTTCAGAACGGTAAGAAAATTTTCTTCAATTTTTTTTCATCAAGTTCCTTGATTGTTGTGGGAACTTCACCAACCAAAAGTTAGCTGTGTGTAGATGGTTTGTACTTGACCGAAGTGGACCGAGTTTTAAGACCGGGAGGTTATTGGATCCTCTCCGGCCCACCCATCAACTGGAAGAAACACTGGAAAGGCTGGGAAAGATCACAAGAGGATTTGAAACAAGAGCAAGATTCAATAGAAGATGCAGCAAGAAGTCTTTGCTGGAAAAAAGTTACAGAGAAGGGTGATTTTTCAATTTGGCAAAAGCCAAGTAATCACATTGAGTGTAAGAAACTCAAACGAGCTCATAAATCTCCTCCCATATGCACCAAATCAGTTCAACCAGATTTCGCTTGGTACACAATCTCAACCCTAACAAAAGCTCAAGACTATGTATATATATATGTTTTGTTAAATTTTAGCAACCATGAGCTTCAAGCTCAAAACCAATGAGTGGAGAGGCAATGGTCCATAAGAGCTACAACTTCATTTAACATGAATCTTGATGTATCTTTGACAGGTACAAAGAATTGGAATCTTGTATAACGCCATTGCCAGAAGCAAACAGTCCTGATGAATTCGCAGGAGGTGCGTTGGAAGACTGGCCGGACCGAGCTTTTGCGGTCCCACCTAGGATTATCCGAGGAACGATACCGGAGATCAATGCTGAGAAATTCAGAGAAGACAATGAGGTGTGGAAGGAGAGAATAGCATATTACAAGCAGATAATGCCAGAGCTTTCACGTGGAAGATTCAGGAACATTATGGACATGAATGCATACCTCGGTGGATTTTCAGCAGCCATTATGAAATATCCATCTTGGGTTATGAACGTGGTTCCTGTGGATGCGGAGAAGCAAACGTTAGGTGTGATATACGAGAGGGGGTTCATAGGCACGTATCAAGATTGGTGTGAAGGATTCTCTACGTATCCAAGAACGTATGATCTTATCCACGCTGGTGGATTGTTCAGCATTTACGAGAACAGGTACACAAACACCTATTACTAGACTTTAGTTGTTTATATTTTAGTGTATATTAAGCATTTAAGCAAATGTCAAACAAATACAAACATAATTTGCATTTGCATTTGTATCTGCGTACTTACGTTTTAAACGTGAATGCTAATGTTGTTGTTGCTGTTGTTCTTGATGATGATGAAAGGTGTGATGTGACGTTGATACTACTTGAGATGGATAGAATACTGAGACCAGAAGGGACAGTGGTGTTTAGGGACACTGTAGAAATGTTAACCAAGATACAAAGCATAACCAATGGAATGAAGTGGACGAGTCGTATCTTGGATCACGAGAAAGGTCCTTTTATCCCTGAGAAAATCCTTCTTGCTGTAAAATCCTACTGGACCGGTCCTTCTTCTTAAGCTAGAATCATCTACTTTGAGACCCTATAATCTTCTTCATCCTCTGTTTCTCATCCTTGTTTTTAGTTTGTTTGTTTAAGGAAATTTTCTTTTCGACCGAAAAAAAAATTGTTTGAAGGAAATTTCGATGATTATTTGGGAAAATACAAAGAGAAACAACATTTCAGAAAGTTATTTTTTCTTGTTATTTACAAGGAAAATATTTTTTTTTTATATATATATTGAAAACGAGGAAAAGGCCCGTTCCGTATCTACTACATGGGTCTTAGACCCAAACAGTATTGTTCTCCCTTTTAACGATTTTTTTCTTTCGTCAAACTCACGGATATATTAAACATCATTCTAAGATATTACAAAGGAGAGTTTGATAGTCTTGCTTGCTTAGCTAGATAGTCAGCCTTACTATTAGCCAATCTCGATATCAAGCTAAAACTAAAACTTACACTGGAGCAAATACATAACATGTCTCTAATAAAAGATGAAACCGGTAAATGCTCCCATGCTAGACTTGAATTCTTATGGGCATGTGCTTGTCTCAAACTTTCAAATAATACTTTGCAATCTCCAAAGAAGGGGACATGAGTATATCCTAAGTGCTTGATTGCCAAAGTAACTTTTTTCAATGCCTCTGCCTCCACTTCTAAAGGAGAAGATGTAAGTGTTATTGCTGCATTTCCATAAATATGGTTTGAGCTTGATTAAAGCATCAATCCAATTTCTGCCCTCTGCAAATCAGAAACCCAGGAACCATCAATAAAACAACAAAAATTCATCATTCATTGTGATAGCTTCCTGAGTTGTCTCAGCAATTTTATGTTGATTTTGATCAACAAAGCCTCCTCTTTTCTCAATCCCCATAAGTGACTTAAATAATAGCATTTATATGGACTCAAACCTTTGCCAAAAGTGACTGCCGACTTGTTGAAATTGATTTGTTGTTCAGAAACTTCCGCATACTTCTGCAAAACATCAAGGATCTCCTTGACTCTTCTTCATTAGCCTTGCAAAACAAGAGTTCCCCCTTTATCGATATAGCTTAATTTTTAATTTTGATTTTTTTTCAAAGCTATATTTTCTGAAAAAGATTTATGCATGAGTCTTAGATGAATGATTCTTTCCAATCTGATATCATGTCAGCTAGGACTCGGCATTCGGGTTCGGTTCATGGTTAATTTGGATTCGGGTTTTAAGATATCAAAAATATGATTTCATTAGGATATTTTAAATTTTTGGTTTGGGTTCGGTTTGGATGTAATTGGGTTCGGTTCGGGTTTAGTAAGAAATTAAAAACCCGAATACATCTGAATTATTTTCGGTTCCGGTATTTATTCGGATTTTGGATCTTAAAATACTTATTTTATACTAAAAAGTATCTGTTTTTATCAAATTTATACGGCTAAAATCATGAATAATATTTAAAAAAAAATTAAAATGAAATTTAAAATCAAATTGTTCATAAATATTTATATTTCTTGGGTATTTAAATTATTTTGTCTTAAAATATTTAATAACTTCAGTTTATAATTATATATTTTAGTATTTTAAATTATTTTAAGCATATATATAATTGATAATTTTAGAAATATATTTAAATTTTGGATATTTCGGATATTCGTTCGGTTTTTGGTTCGGTTTGGATTGGGGTTTTAAAATACCAAAATTCTAGACTCATTCGGATATTTTGTCTGTTCTAAATTTGGTTCGGTTCTATTTTTTGGATTGGGTTCGGTTCAAATTTTCAGATTCGGATATTTTGCCCAGTCATAATGTGAGCACTAAAAAAAGTAACACATATCCATAAAAAAAAAAGTTAAAAAAGTTTATATAAAAACTAAATTTAAAAATTAACAATTTTATTTTTTCAACTTCTTATGGTCAATATATTTCAATTTCTTTCATACTTTTTGTTTAGTGTGCGATCTAAATATATGAATATTACATCCAAAAACAAACAATAATTCCTTTCGAAACATTATCTATTAAAATTTATAATTTTTTTCTTTTCTGAAATTATCTAAATTCGCAGATTATTATTTTTTTTTTTTTCGACCAAGTTACTGCATATATTAAACATGACCATAAAGTACAACGTTCGAACTTACAATTGGAATTGACAAAGTTAATCTAGCTTGCTTCGACAATCTATCAGCTACTACATTTGCTGATCTTGCTATTCTTTTAAAATTGAAATTAACCCCAGAACAAACAGATAAGATGTCACTTATTAAAACTGATATTGCAGATCTTTTCAAGATAGATGATGCAATCTCTAGCGGTTCGTAAAGATCTTTGCAGTCTCCGAAGTAAGTGACTTGATTATAGCCAAACTTTTTGACCTCCATTGATGTAAATCTAAGCGCTTCTGCCTCTGCTTCAATTGGTGAAGAAACAGAAGGTATTGCAGCTTTTCCAAACATGACAAGTTGTCCTTGTTTAGTGTACAATGCCCAGCCTATTCCAGCTTCCTGAGTATCAGAGACCCATGATCCATCAAGAAAACAACTAAATTCACATGATAAAGATATTGCCTCATCAAAAGTTTTTGGAATCAACGTCCTAATGGTGTTAGCTATACATATCTCCTCTCTATTCTCTGCTTTATCCAAGGCATTCTTCCAGATATTATAGTCTGATATAGCTTTGTTAATCAGATGTGGAATAGACCATTTCTTGCTTTGAAAAAGGAGTTCATTCCTAAATTTCCAAATCCGCCATCCCACAAAAGGAAAAAGACTTGGATCTCCTATTCTACATCTATTTAAAGTCAGGAGTGAACATATATTTTCCTGCAAGGAATTTTGCTTTAAGATATCACCTGAAGGTGTCGAAACCGGTGAAAGCTCCCAGACCTCCTGACTAAACTTGCATTCAAAAAGCATATGTTTCACAGTTTCCGGTTCCAGCCCACATCTTTGGCATATTCCATCCACTCTTAATCCTCTTCTTCGCAAATTATCTGCAACAGGAAGTGAATTATGTGAACTTCTCCACCAAAAGTGACAAATTTTTGGTGGGACTTGTAACTTCCAAATGTTCTTATACATCTTGTTATTAACCCTCCCATCATCCGCATGAACTTGTGTTCTATTTGTAGGAATAGAAAGTGCTCTAAGAGCATGATAGCCACTCTTCACAGAGTAATTCCCGTCTTTAGTGAAACACCATGATAGAATATCAGGTGTATTCATCAGTGATGGTTTAATATTCTTAATAAGAGCTATATCTTGCGGATCTATTAAACTAACCAAAGTATTTTCATTCCAGATATTAGTATCTCGGGTGAAGAGATCTTTATCCAAAAGATGAGGCATTCTATTAATATCTTTAGGTCTAGCTGGCCTAGAGGGAGAGGTAGGCATCCAATTATCTTTCCAAATATCAACTTTGGTTCCGTTGCCTATTCTCCATTTAATACCATGGGCGATTAGTTTATTACCTTCCAAGATGCCTTTCCAAGCGTGACTAGATTGAGCCTTTGTACCAGCCTCTAGCAGCGTCTTATTGCGGTAGTATTTTGCTTTGAAAACCCGTGCTAGGAGTGAATTTGGTTCTTGAAGAATCCTCCAACTTTGCTTGGCCACCATAGCAACATTGAAATCTTTAAGGTCTCTAAACCGAAGCCCTCCCATTTCTTTAGATTCAGTCAGCTTCTTCCATGCAATCCAGGATATCTTGATCCTATCCCTGTTCGCTGACCACCAAAACTTTCTTATAGCACTTGTTATTTGGCTAATGATCTTCTTAGGTAATAGAAAACAAGACATGCTATAAGAGGGCATAGCAGTAGCCACTGCTTTGATGAGAACCTCTTTACCTGCTGGGGAAAGAAGCTTGGAATACCAATTCTCGACTTTTGCATTTACTCTTTGAGTTATATAAGAAAAAGTATTGATTTTATTCCTCCCTACAAATTCAGGCAAACCTAAATATCTTCCAAAACCATTCGCTTTTTCAATTCCCAAAGTTGAACTTAATGATCGACAAGTTTCAGGAGGAAGGCCTTTACCAAACATGATTGCGGACTTAGAATAATTAACTTGTTGGCCCGATGCTATCTCATATTGTTTCAAAATACTTATGACTTCCATGCATTCTTCACTATTTGCTTTGCAGAACAGTAAAGAGTCATCTGCAAACAACAAGTGAGATTACTAGCTCGAAAACCATGTAACTTTCCTTTTTTTAATACTGTTATTTAAGAGCGAAGATAAAGCCTCTGTACATAATAGATAAATGTAAGGTGAAATCGGGTCTCCTTGTCTGATTTCCCTGCTTGGTCTTATATTACCCACTGGGAGTCCATTAAACAAAATAGAATAAGTAACAGAAGTGATGCACTTCATGACCCAATCACACCATCTATCCGCAAAGCCAAGTTTTCTAAGAACAGCATCCACAAAACTCCATTCCAATTTATCAAAAGCCTTACTAATATCAAGTTTGATCGCCATATATGGATTCTTTAAGTTTTTAGTTTGTAATGAATGCATGAGCTCATGAGATATCAAAACATTATCTGTTATAAATCTCCCAGGGATAAAAGCGGATTGATTTTCGGATATAATATGCTGAAGCCATGGTTTCAATCTATCCGCTAGTACTTTAGAGATAAGCTTATATGCAACATTAGTTAGACTGATGGGCCTGAAATCTTTGACTAACATTGGATTTTCAATCTTAGGGATGAGGCATATATGCGTATGATTGATTTTGGGGTCTAGCTGATTACGATTGAAAAAAGCAAGAGCAAAACGAAACACACCTTCTCCAATTGTTTCCCAATGATCTTTGCAAAATCCTACATTTACCCCATTTGGTCCTGGAGCTTTATCACGATCCATCTGTTGTAAGGCTTTGAAAAGCTCCTCCTTTGTAACTTCCTTCGTTAAAGATCTATTCATCTCTTCAGTGATCCTCCTTGGTATATGGTCGAGAATATCTCCTGGGCTTGATTTACATCTAGAAGAGAAGACATTAGCAAAGTAATTAATAATTACTTCTTGAATATCTTTTTCTGCAAGCCTAACTCTTCTTTCATCATCTGTAATAATTGTGATCCGATTAAAACTTCTTCTTTGCTTTGTTTTAGCATGGAAGAATCTAGTATTTTTATCTCCTGCTTTTAACCATAAAACTCTACCTTTCGTTCTCCAATATTCCTCCTCCAATCTATACTCTTTATTTAGCCTAATTTTTAGCTGTTTTATGTAATCAAAATCAGGAGGATTAGAGGCATACGCTTTTTGAAGAAGGCTTTTGAATTCAGTAATCTTCTTCATTGCGTTGGTAGCATTCTTGGATTTCCATTTTGACAGACATCCTCTACATTTTTTTAGAGCTTCATTAAAATTCTCCGGAGCTAAGTTTCTGCAATGGAGATCCCAAGTTTTCTTTATTTCTTCCTTCACTTCTTTATTCCCTCTCCACCTGTTATCATAACGAAATAACTTTGCTCCTTTCCATTTTCTGTCATTCGTATGCAAGATCAAGGGTCGATGATCGGATCCAATCCAGGGCAGTAATTGAACATATGCTCGAGGAAAAAGATCATGCCAATCTGAAGTTGCTGCAGCCCGATCAATCTTTGATCTAACATGATGTGTGTGTCGCTGTCCCATCCATGTAAACTTTCCTCCAATCATTTTAACATCATGTAGTCCTGATGTATTAAGCATTTTCCTAAATATTGCAAAGGATGATTCGGATCGCAGCCTGCCACCTACTTTCTCCTCATTGTTCTTGATATCATTGAGGTCACCCATCAGAATCCTTGGTTGACTTCTATACAATCCCATCTCTGCAAGCCAGCTTAGACGCTTCCATAGATTGTTTCGAAGCTTCATATCAGGATTGCCATAAATATATGACATACAAAATGTTGGCTCCCCTTTCATAGATATATAAACATCCGTACAGTTGAGAGTTGGTGGCCTTAGAAAACTCATCTGAATATCCTTGTCCCAAAAAATGGCCATACCACCTCTTAATCCTTCAGAAGGCAAGATGTAGTTATTGGCATATCCTAGATCCTTACATAATCCGCTTACAAAAGTAGATCCGTTTTTTGTTTCAGTGAGGAACATAACATCAGGTTTAGAAGACTTCCTGATGTCTTTCAAAAAAGGAATTGTCAGAGGGTTCCCCTTAAGCCCCTGACAATTCCAGTGCATAAGTCTCATGGATCCGTTGGTGGTTTTAAGGCAACCACCAAGCCATTTCCATCATTCATAGAGATTCTCTGCTTATTCACTTGGTTTGTCTCCTTATCTAAGATCTCCTCAATCTTCCTCTTAGACCCTCTATCTCCATTTGAAGAAGATCTTGTTTCATAGATAACCCTGGCACCTTGTGTAATCCCAGCAGAAGTACCTTCCCTATATTCGTTGAGAAGGGGAGGTATCGTATCCTGAAAGTAGACTTCCGTATGGATTTCCTCTTGTGGTAGCTCAGGCAGATTTTCTTCGTGACCCACCTCTACGTCCTCAACTCCTTGAGTATCCTCTAAATGTGCAATCTGAGCAGGCTCATTCAGGTCCCCTTCAACGGCCTCAAGATTAACTGGATGAGGGCATTCTATATCTTCATGTGTTAATCGACCACATCTTTGACAAAATTTCTTGAGCCTTTCATATTCCAGACGAATCAGTGTTCCTTGGCCAGAGTCATCCAAGTCAACATATCTACTGAACACTAGAGGCTGGTAAGCATTAATACGTATTCGGATCCAGACTTCAGATGGGCTTTCTCTTGTGGGTTCAACAATTCGCAATCCTTCAAATTGTCCTAAGTCTCTACCAATTTCTTCGATCACCATTCTATTTCTAAACTCACTCGGAATACCAAAGACTTGAACCCAGAAGGATATCATTTGGAGATAATTGGGGTATCTTCTGCGATTCCACCTATCCATCACTACCATCCAATCCTTAAAAGACCATGGACCCCTCTCCAAAACAGACAGAAGTTGATGTTCCTCTCTGAAGTAGAAATGAATTGTACCTTCATCAGTGATTTGCCCTTGAACTCGATCATGAAGTCGCCAAGCTCGAGGAAGGGTATTCCTCATCCCGTTAAGATTCTGGTTATTCGGATTGAGGCCTCGAACCACCAAGCTGACTCGATGGTCACGTTCATTTCTTCTCCTTGTCTCTGCCGAGAGTCGCAATGGTTGCATATCTCGGCCCAGATCTAACTTCTGCATTTCCTTCCAGAGATCTCTTTCCATTCCGCTCAAGAGGATAAAGAGATTCAGGATAGATGTAAGACCGAATAAATCGGAGAAAGACTCGTACTACGACGAAGATTAAACTGGAAAGAAGTGAGACTGTTGATGAACAGTAAAATCGCTTTACGAGAGCTGTGTAGAAGTTTCTTCTCTTTAAATTCGCAGATTATTTAGTTCACATTAACTTAAGTAATGAATTTTATCTATTTGTGATCATTCTGCATGATATATCATGGTTTTTATGTTTTTAATCATGATATAAGTTGTATATATAGAGTCTTTTTAGTGGCTTTGGAGTCTTTTAGAGTCTTTTGCAGGTTTAAGTACGTTTGGAGTTTAATTGGAGATATTGGAGCATTTGGGAGCAATTGGAACTTAGTAGCTGAAGANGACGCGTCCACAGATTCTCATGCTTTTTGACAAGTTTAGAGAAAATGAAGTTTTACCCCAGAAGTTTTCATTATTTGCAAATAAGTCTCTTTCGGATTTTAGACTATATTTAGGTTTTTCAGGTCATTGTTTAGACCTA
>OVBI01002241.1:0-22222 GCA_900406495.1 Sisymbrium altissimum | reverse complement strand
CCATCGTATGTCCATCTAATCATCAATCTCACCTGAAAAAGATAAAAAGAGAGGTGAGGAACTGGGGAGTCACTCAGTGAGGTTTGTGATGTTAATCGCACAAAACGCAGTTTCGGTCATAGCACTCCAAACACGGAACAAAGACTAAACATGAACAATCACGGCACCTAAAGCACCCACACATACACAGGGTTCCTACGTGACGGTTTAAGTGACCGACCGCACCCTCCCTCTCGGAGGTCAGCATGGAATAGTGTCCAACGGCACCGCCCCTGGGACGATTTATCGATCTCTGAAAGTACCGGACAACAGACCGACGGAGCTGCCGGTACCGCCTCTCACACAATCGTCGCAAGTTGCAAATACAGAACCCCTGCATGTATTCGCTAGTACAGAACTCATTCCTGCACTGATACCGAACTCCTGCCGGTACCCCCGTAACTCTCTAACGTCTAACATGCTCAACTATATATATAATATTATAATATATAGATATATATGCATACATAATATAAAAAAAAAAATCAGTTTTAACTTGCACAATCAATTTGGGTTGAGTCATCTATATTCCTATCTCCAATTTACAAACAAAACTACTTAGACTCGATCAAATAAAACAGATCACATTTAGTATTAAATTACATCTAAGAAATACTAGACGAAAGTATAGAATTCTGCGAAATAGTCCTCACCTTAGCGAAATAGATGATAACTACTGCTTCTGGACTCCGGTTGCTAAAGCGGATGCTAAATCTGAAATCAGCGCGGAAAATCGAGTGAGAACAGCTTTCGAACGGCGAAAAATGATATCCGGTCAAAAAGTCTAAGTCAACGGTCTAACTCAAAGTCAATGGTCAAACCGGTCAACCCAGTCAAACGAGAGCTAACCCAGACCGGACCCAGACCCCAAAACCAGAATTGACTAACCTATACTAATCCAGACTAAACTAAACCGAATAAATCTAGATACTAACTTATTCCGACAAGAATGGAAAGAGGAGGAAACAGTAAACTTACTAAAAAACCTCGCAGGAATTTACTTGAAACTCGTCCGGAAGCTTGCCGGAAACTTGCAAGAACTCACCGGAAAAATTCACTAGAAAGATTCACCAGTGGTAGGTCGTCGGATAATTCAACAACAACTGACCACTGGGCAAAGCACTGTTTTGACTTGGTGGAGAAAAAGAGAAAGGGTGGGGCTCCTTATACAGAGAAGGAAAGGAGAGGTGAAACCTAGATGTTTCCAATGTGGGGCATTTTAAAATAGGATTTGAGCTTTTTATTTTAACTGGGCTGAAATTGATCCAAAACAATAATTAAAAAGACATGGACTGGGTTAGGGAATTTGGGTCGTTACAAATATTTTCAAAGTTATATTTGAATACATTGTTTTTTTTATTTATAGTAGACATCCTTTGCATTATCATTATATTTTAGTTTCTAGTTTTTATTTAATCTTTATAATTTATAAAATGGTCATTCTTTTTAATTAGATTTTTTGTAAGTGTTAAATTTTAGATATAAGTTTAAGTTTTAGAGTTTAATAGTTATGAGTAAATGTTTATGTATTTTAGATTAAAAGTTCAAAGTTTAGAGTTTATTAATGTTTATGAATAAAATTTTACAATTTAAAATTTAGAGGTTATTGTTAAGGATTAAAATATTAAATTGCATATATATATAGTTAATATTTATATTTAAGGTTTTATGGTTAATGATCTATATTATTTAATTAAAAGTTTAAAGTTAGAGCTAAAATTTTGGATATATATAGGCTTTGGAGTTTAGGGTATAGAATTTAAGATTTTTCAAATAATTTTTCTTTAGTCTATATTTTATGATTAATGATTAAAAGTTTAAGGTTAAAAATTTGGTTTTTTGAGTTTATGACTAAGGGTTTGAAGTTTATAGTATAAGGTTTGAGGTTTAATATATAAGGTTTGAAGTTTAGATTTAAAATATGATATAATTATATTTGAATAATTGTAATTCTTTTTCTAAGTGTTGAATTTTAGATGTTGGGTATATTGTAGTAATTAAGTTTTGTTTTGTTTATAGTTTAAGGGCTTATAATTTATGTTTAGGGTTTAGAGTTTCAAATGGCCACGGATGACCACAAATAGCTACAACGTGATCCGTAGCTATATGTTAAATCCGAATATATATACAAATAGCCACAAAGAATTTCTTGGTCATGTCTACTATTAGCAACGATGACTAGTTGTGTAACGAATATTATCATAGCTAACTGTGGAAAGGTTTTGTCACAAAATAATTTGTGGTTAGTTGTGGCTATTATTTCTGTGAATAGCCACGAAAAATATTGTGGCTATAAATTTCTACAACGGGTTGGTGGATAATTGAAAGGCAAATGAGTTTCTGTAAATTTGGCCTGTAGGGATGTAAGTAACCTCTTCGTTGGACGTGTAATTCTTAAACTTGACGGCTCTTCTGATCGCAGCCCTTGCTTTCCTCAACTCTTCTTCCCTTCTCCGAAGACTGCTCCTTTTCTGCCGACATTTCTTTTAACTTTTCAATTATCTTATCAATTTATAATCATAACTCTTACTTCATTTTTACTACAAACCTACGACCGCTATATATATATACTTACCAAGTTGGTCAAAAGAAAAAAATAAGAAAATATTATATACCTTTAAAATTTTAAAAATTCTATTACAAGATTTATGAAAATATCCCTAAAAAAATATTAAAAATGCCAGTTATTTCTATTTTAAATTTCAACCTTTTTTATTTCCAAAATAAACTTAACTTCACTAATTTATTGAATTAAACTACTAAAAGGATATTCATATTCCCAACAAAAAAAATAAACATAAAAGTTAATGGAACATTAATAGGTATACATTTTAGGGGGAATTACTCTTTTTTAACTTTTATTTGGTTTTGAATGCAATATTAGACCCCTAATTGGACATATGACAAAAATGATTACTAAAGGTAGTGAAATTACAGTTGACTCCTTTATGACCAAACAAAAAATAGAACAAAAAATGACAGACATAACCCCGGGAAGTCTGCACATGATGTCATCGCGGTTGATTACGAATTAAGTCAACTTGATAGACTTATAAAGAAGTCTACTCCATAATTATAAAAAAAATAATTTGATAAAAATTTTGATCAAATAATAACCACATAGACAATTTCATCTATATAAAATAAATTTACATATAAATGAGTCAATTTAAAGTAGGTTAAGTTGATTAGGCTATAAATATTTGATTTAGGGTTTGCTTAGGTAGACTTTTAAAGAAGTCTTCTAAGTAAACGTATGAAAAAGTTTACTTTTTAATAACATCTTAAATTTTAATTATAAAAATTAATTTGATAAAATAATCTATATACATTACAAATAACATGAAAATTGTCATCTGTATAAAATACAATTTCATTAAAATGAGTCAGTTTAAACCAACAAAAATAAAATAGGTAGATAATTGTTCTAGGGTTTATTATAGATAGATACTAATGTTGATGGTATAGATAATGGTTAGAGAAAACATAAATATTTTATAAATTAAGTTTATGGTTTGGTAAATGATGTAGAATTGTTGGCAAAAAAAAATGATGTAGAATCTATATTTTTATTAATTAAAATATAAAATAATAAATATATCAAGTAATTTTACAAGTTTTTATATAAATATTCGATTTAGGATTTGTATAAAAATTTATTGTTCATTCGAAGTTTAGGATTTTGGGTAAAGTAGACTTCATTTTGAAGTCTGAAATTCAAACTATTAAATACGGGAAACAGAAATAGGCGGGAGATGAAAATAAATGAGCGGGAACCAAAATTTTTATTTCCTTACCAAAAACTATTAACCTAATTAAATATTTTATTCATATATATACAAAAATACTAGTTTTACCCCTAAAAAAAATGTCAGCCGTCTCTCAATTCGTACTCTCGAAGATTAGAGAATCCTCAACGTTTTGGTCTCTCTCTTCTCTCAACTCTTTCAATCTCTTCTCCAAACGTTTAAGTCTCTCTATCCTTTTCGCCGCCTCTCTTTCGGATCTCTCTCTCTGTTAATATGTATAATCCGGTTTGTCCTGGTTCTATTGGTTTGATTAGATTTGATTTCAGTCGGTTTATAGATTACTCAATTGTATATAAACTGTAGACCGAACACTCACATTCGATGAGGAAAATAAGAAATCCTGATCTTAAACATCTCTTGCTCATGCTTTCTATCATGGTATCAGAGCAGTCTTCTGTAAATTTTTGATTTCATCTTCGATCTTCCGTTTTATCTTCGTCTTTCTGCCTTTCTCGTGCTCGATCATCATCGGTTTCCTTTTGCGTTGGTGATTTCGTTTCACGATGGGGAAAAGAGGTGGGAAAGTGAAGACCCGTAGCTTGGTCTCCGATGATGGTGACTTTGTGCTCCGATCTAAGCCAGATTTCAACATCCTTGAAGATCCGGGTACTGCGATGACAGCTCAGCAACAATCTCGAAGATTGGTGACTCCCGGTGGCCTGAACACGGTGGTGAAGCTTTCAGACTCTTTCGACAGCATCCATAGCCCATTTTTCCTCCACTCTGCTAATCATCCAGGTTTGACGATCGTTGCGCATACACTTGATGGAACAAACTACAACAGTTGGTCGATTGCTATGAGAATCAGTCTTGATGCGAAGAACAAACTTAGCTTTGTTGATGGATCTCTTCCTAGGCCTACGGTTGATGTTGTTTCTTTCAAGATCTAGAACCGTTGCAACAGTATGGTGAAATCATGGATTTTGAATGTTGTGAGTAAGGAAATTTATGATAGTATTCTGTACTACCAAGATGCTTTTAAGATGTGGAATGATATGTTTCGTCTTTTCAGAGTTAGTAACTTACCTCAGAAATATCAGCTTGTGCAGGCAGTGATGACTCTTAAACAAGGGGAACTTGATCTCTCTACCTACTTCACGAAGAAGAAGACTCTGTGGGAGCAACTTGCTAACACCAAGTCGAGTGTCGTGCAGCAGTGTAATTGTGATCAAGACAAGGAGCTGTTGGAAAAAGCTGAGACGAGTAGAGTGATTCAATTCCTTATGGGATTGAATGATTCCTTCAACAACATCCGTGGTCAAATACTGAATATGAAGCCTCGTCCAGAATTGAATGAGATTTACAACATGTTGGATCAAGAAGAGAGTCAGTGCGTTTTGGGAAGTTCACCAAAGCTGTACCCAACTCCTTCTGCCTTCCAAACACAGGTTGTGACTCCTGATCAGAACCTTATCTTGGCTGCACAAGGTGGTTTTCAGAAACCTAAATGTTCTCATTGCTCTCGTCTTGGCCATACTGTGGACAAATGTTACAAGGTCCATGGCTATCCTCCTGGCCACCCTCGTGCTAAGAAGAACACCTCAGTTGGGAGCACTAACTTAGCCACCATGGGTTTGATATCGTCTCCAAAGGAATCTGGTTTCGATGAAGTTAGCAACAGTTTGTCTAAAGACCAGCTTCAACAGATGATCTCGTATTTTAGCGCCAAGCTTCATCCCTGTCGTCCTACGTCTACCTTTGAGAAATCTATAGCCTCTACTTCAAATTCTGTGCCGGTTTTCTCTCAGATTTCTGGTACCTTCCTCACTCCTCAGTCTCTATAATCTTTCCTATTATGGCATGTTGACTTCTTCTATATCCCGTGAAACCGAGCCGTCTCTTAGTGCTTGGGTCATAGATTCAGGGGCTAGTCACCATGTTACTAATGATAAGACCTTTTATAGAGAGTATACCCCATTAGATAACACGTTTGTTACCTTACCCAATGGTCATACTGTTAAGATAGCGGGTACTGGGTTTATTCAGCTTACTGATAAACTTGCTCTGCATCATGTTTTGCATATTCCTGAGTTTAAGTTTCATTTGATAAGTGTTAGTGTTTTAACTCGGACTTTGCATTCTAAAGTTAGTTTCACTTCTGATCATTGTTTCATTCAGGGTCTTACTCGGGAATTGATGATTGGTCACGGTAGTCAGGTCGCTAATCGGTATATCTTGAATCTGGATAATTCTCTGGTTAAAGTCTCGAGTTCAGGTATCTCTGCGGTCTGCTCTAGTTTTGTGGTTAATTCTGTGTTATGGCATAAGCGTTTGGGTCATCCGTCTTTGAGTAAAGTTGAATCTCTTGCAGATGTTTTACTCATATCTAAGAATAAGAACAAAGATAGTATGTACTCTGATCATTGTCGCATTTGTCATTTATCTAAGCAAAAACGTCTTTCTTTCCCGGTTGGTAATCATCTTTGTAATAAACCTTTTGAGTTAATACATATCGATACTTGGGGTCCTTTTTCAGTTCTTACCATTGATGGTTTCAAGTATTTTCTCACTATTATTGATGATTTTAGCCGGGCCACTTGCGTTTACATGCTTAGACAAAAATCTGATGTTTTGCATATTTTTCCTGGTTTTATTAATCTTGTTGAGACTCAATTCAATGCTAAAGTCGTAGCTGTTCGTTCTGATAATGCCAATGAACTGAATTTGACCAATCTTTATCATAATAAGGGCATTCGTTCATATCATTCATGTCCTGAGACTCCTGAACAAAATTCAGTGGTTGAAAGGAAGTATCAACATTTGTTAAATGTAGCACGTGCATTAATGTTTCAATCTGGGGTTCCATTAGTCTATTGGGGGGGGGGGGATTGTATTTTAACAGCTGCCTTCCTTATCAATAGATTACCTTCTCCAGTTATAGATAACAAGACCCCTTACGAGCGTACAAAGGTTACAAGCTCCTAGATATAGAGACGTGCACTGTTTCCATTTCCAGACATGTTCAGTTCTATGAGGATATCTTCCCCTTTGCTTCTTCTTCATAAAAAGGTCTACATTCGATGAATTAACTGTCTAAGAAAACCAAAAACTTGATTTCTCCTAAAGTATAATATATTATCACGTCAAAATCATACACTGACTTGTATATAACCTATACCAAATACAACCCAAAGAAAATCTTCAAAATTATTTATACATTTGCTATAAACACATTTTTAAATTCTGAGGACTTCCCACGGATGTCCAACGCGTAAACATCGAAATCCGTCTACCGAGTAGACATTTATACAAAGTCTATTTTGGGGTCTATTTTTGCAATTACAATTTAATAAAGAGAGACTTCTATTGAAGTCTACTACCATAGTAGACTTTCAAAGAAGCCTGCCTTTGTTATTATGTGGTTAGTTTTGCAATTAAACCAAATTCGCGTTATAGACTTCTCGGGGAAGTCCAACTTTATAACTTCATTTGCGGTCTACTCTGGCTAATTTTGCAATTGACCAAACCATTGACTTTCGTGGTGGTTACTTTTGCAATTGACCAAGTTTGACTTTTTAGAAGTAGACTTTAAATGAAGTCTGCGGTGTGTAGACTTTGTTTGCAGTCTGCCGTGGCTAGTTTTGCAATTGACCAAAATTTAATTAAATTAGTTAGCAGACGTCGTTTCCAAGTCTACTAATTAAATAAATTCAAAAAATGCTGGTCAATGTTTTAACATTTTGGTCAATTGCAAATATAGTCAAAGTAGAGTTCATCTGAAGTCTATTACGAAAGTCAATGGTTGACCGGCGAGAAGACTTCAAATTGAAGTGATTTCCAAAAGTCAATATTTTGGTCAATTGCAAAAATAGACCCTAGTAGATTTCAAACAAAGTCTGCGTCTCGAGGGTTATAATGAAGTCTACTCCATATTTTTTTTGTTAACAAAAGAAATTCGGCAGACTTCATTTTCCGTCTATGGCACGAAAGTCGAGAAATATTTCAATTGCAAAACTAACCACATTGAAGACTTCACTGGAAGACTACAATGGTAAACTAACAAAGGAAGTCTACTTTCGCGGAACAGATATGAAATTCACGAGATGTACTGAAAATCTACCTTATACGTGGTTGTTTCACTTCGTAAAGCACCCAGAACGTCGTCTGTAGTCACCACCGAAGTAACCCAGCCAGTGTTTAAGCACCACCGAAGAATAACAAAAGATCACAAGATTGAAGCTTTTGAAATGTTTAGAATAAAAAATAGGAAGTTTTAAGGATGAAATAGAAGATGAGATGGAAGAAAATGAAGTTGTGAGAGGATTGGATGTGATTTAGTCTCACAAATTCAAGTGGTTGAAGCATTTAGAGCTTCAAATTTGGTTGGCAATGGTGGTTAAAACATTGATGGCGGTGGCACAATCGTAAACAAGTGAAGGAGATGAGGATATCAATGTAATTATTATTTTCACCTAAAATAAAATTAAATCTGAAGTAATGACATTTTTGTTAATACTTTAAAATTATAAGGGTAGAAGTGGGAGAAAATGGCAAATGTTGGAGAGAGAGAGAGGGATGATTATTTTTGCAATTGACTCAAATTTGGGATCTATTTTTGCAAGTATCTCTACATTTTAATATTAAAAAAATTGAAGTATTTTTTTTATAAACAAATATTGTTTAAAAAGCTGGTAAAACAAATTTCAAAAATCTGAGAAAATAAAACTAAACAACTAAATAAAAAAATAAAAAAATCTTAATAGTTCAAAAAAATTTCTAAAATATTTAAAATTAAAATTAATAATTTAAGATTTTAAAATATTAAATGATAATATTGAAAATATAGTTTTATAGTTTCATATATAACTTACATGAATATTATATTTTAAAATCTTTTATATAATTTACATAGGATCATGGTGGATAAAAAAAGATGGAAGGTAAATTTTATTTTCGATTTGGTAATATAATGGGATTAACATCTGTTATGTTATATATATAACTAGATAAGGACTCGTCTGATAGGCGGGTAAAAAACAAATTAATAATAAAATTCATCTTGAATTATTAAAAAAAAATTTTAAAAAATTTCTCGAAAAATAATTAATAAATTCATTATCAATAAAAAATTTTCAATCTGGTTTTTAATATTATATCATTTAAAACTAAATACAAGTTATGAATAAATAAACTCATGAACACTCTCTTTTTGCTTTATCATTTACTTTTTTGATTTTCCGTTTTTGGTTATTAATAAAGAAAATAATTTTTCTAAATTTTTAATCTTAGAAATTTTTTTATTCTTTTATAATTTTAAAAATTTAACAAATAAAACATATTTTTACACATGTCAACATCTTAAATCATCATATTGCCACTTGTCATAATCTTGTGAGTTACTAATTTTGAATGTTGATATTTTATATAATAAGATAAGATACCAGTAGAAGTTATACATAAAAGAAGAAGAATAATATATATTAAAATATGTGTTTAGGTTAACAAATATAGTAACAAAAAAACATAATAAAATTTTTCATGTAATTATAAATATATTATACCAACTTTTTTTTTTTTGTCACTTATCACCATAAAATTGGATCATAAATGGGTAGGAAAGACAGAAATCTCGAAAGGATGCCCTACCAACGGATCTCGATCCACATGGGAAAAGATAGTAACTCATGCTCTAGCACCCTTAGCAAGAGTATTGGCACGAACATTACAGGTACAAGGAATAAAAACAAGGCTAAAGTCTATAAAAAAGGGCTCGAAGAGACATGAAGCTTTCAATCACTATCCTGAAGGATGGTCAATCCTCCGGTTCTTCGATCATCTTCACCAAATTAGAGTAATCGGTCTCAAACCACACTGATAGTCTTTGGCATTCCACTAAACATTCCATCGCCCAAATAAGACCTTCAAACTCAGCGTGTAGAGCCGATAGGCTCCTTCGGCACCCTCTGGAGCCCACCATATGACCGCCCAAAGGATCCCATAAACACCATCCTATACCACTCACTGGTCCATTGTTGATCCAAGATGCATCAATCTGACAAGTCGGGATAGAAAGGGTCACAGGTGGGGTCTGACAGGATCCAGCAACATATCATCGAAGTCTTCATGTATCTCCTCTTCTTGGTTGGCCTTTTGCCAACAATCCGCTTCCACGGATGCCTGCTGGATAGTATCCAAAGCAGAAACCTCTTTGCCATTGAACACCATAACATTCCTGGCTTTCCAAATGAACCATAAGACCCATGGAAAAATATCTCTTTGGGGTTCAGGGACACCAAGGTCCTTAGTCCTCCACAATAGGAAATCTATATTTTGGTATAAAGATTCACTCGGGAAGCAACCCGGAAGGAACAGAAAGTCCGATAAACCCCACACCTGGAGAGCAGTGGGGCATAAGAAAAGCATGTGGTTTATGGTTTCTTATGCTTCGCCACATCTAGGGCAGCAACTGTCATTGCCTAAGTGTCGATAAGTCAGTCTCTGACAGGTGGCTACACATCCGGTGAGGGATTGCCATATCAAGTGTTTTAGTTTTATAACCGTCTTGAACTTCCAAACTTGGCTAAGGAGTCCTGTAATGCTCGGTTCTCCTACCTCCCGGGGTTCGGGGAGTTGTCTCGATGAACGGGCCAATTCCTATCCAGAGCGGACAGTGTAATTCCCTGAATTCGTGTAACTCCATGCATAGCCATCTGATCTAAGATTACGACTAGTATCAGCCCTAAAATAAGAGGTATATCCTCGGGGTGGATCAATCGATGAAGTTCCAGCATATTCCATTCTCCCGTATCCGGCCGGATAAGGGAATGTACGAGAACAGTGGGATCTCTATATGCAACATTATCAATACTTCTCGCGGATGTGCCGTGATATCTGGGATCCAAGGTTCCGTCCAGATCATCGTGTTACCTCCTGAACCAATGGTCTTTCTAAGGCCCGAGATAGAAGGGGCTTTGCTGCCGTAATACTACGCCACCCATACGAGGGGGAATAGGTTTTCGGTCCTTCTAGTGGGTTAGAATTCTTAAAATAGCGTCCCTTTAGGACCCTCGCCAAAAGTGAATTAGGGTGTTGGATTAGTCTCCAAAGTTGCTTAGCCAAAAGGCTTAAGTTCATATCCTTTAGGTCCCGGAACCCCAAACTTCCCAATTCCTGGAGAATGAATATCTTATCCCATGCAATCCAATGAAGGCCCCGACTAATTTGTTTTGAGCTCCACCAAAAATTAGAGATGGCCCCCCTCAATTTATCGATCACACCTTTTGGGAGGCGAAGAAACGACATAACGTATGTCGGAGTAGCTTGAGCAACATATTTAATTTGGATTTCCTTGCCTCCTTTAGAGAGTAGCTTAGCAGACCATCCACTCATACGGTTATTGAGCCAGTCTTGGACAAAGGCAAAAACCTTGCATTTCGAACCAAAAGTTTGGTTAGGCAGGCCTAAGTACATCCCCATGCCCCCTTCTTTTGATGTACCTATCAGCAGCTTAATATCTCTATTAATTTCAAATGTCACCTTATTGCCGAACATAACAGATGATTTTCCGCTATTGAGTTGTTGCCCCGAGGCTTCTCCATATATATTTAGAATATTCATAATTTCTATACACTGTTGCCTTTCCGCACCACAGAAGAAAAGGCTGTCGTCCGCCAATAAAAGGTGGGAAACTCGAGAACCAGCTCGGGCTATCCTGAGCCCTGTAATCCTTTTTTCTTCTTCCGCTCCTCTGAGGAGGGAGATAAGAGCCTCTGTGCAAAGGATGAACAGAAAAGGGGATAGGGGATCCCCTTGGCGCAAACCACGCCATGGTTTAATTCTTCCTTTTGCCTCCCCATTAATGATCAGTTGATATGAAACGGAGAAGATGCAAAAATAATGAGTTTAACCCATTTTTCTGCAAAACCTAATTTAATCATAAGGGCTTCAAGGAACGATCATTCCACTCTATCATAGGCTTTGCTCATATCTATTTTTATCGCCATGTATTTGGAGTTACAGATAGGGTTAGTGTGTAGTGCATGAAAATTCTTTTGCGCTAGAAGAATATTATCTGTAATCAGTCGGCGAGCGACAAAGGCTGATTGGGTCTCCAAAATCAAATTCAGGAGGGTATTTTTTAGTCTCTTGCAAAGGAGTTTGGATATAATCTTGTAGCTTACGTTGCATAAGCTAATAGGTCAAAATTCCATCATTGCAGAGGATTATCTTTTTTTGGTATAAGGCAAATATTTGTTCGATTAAGCCGTGGATCAAAAACTCCGGTAGAAAAAAATTCTTTTACCACCTTTATTAAGTCATGGCCTGTAATCTGCCAGAAACGCTGGAAAAATCTGCTAGTCATTCCATTCGGGTGCGGGGCTTTATCCAGATTAATATCAAAAAGAGCGGCTTTTATCTTCTCAGCTGAGGGATCCTTAGTAAAGGCCTGATTTGTGGTCTCTGATATACTCGGGTTGATGAATCATAGGGAATTATCGAAATTCGCCGGTTGCGACGATGTGAAAAGGTCATGGAAATAATGTGTGGCCAATTTTTCAATCCATGACTCATCTTCAACCCATAAACCATTGTGATCCTTGAGGCTAATAATACGGTTCCGCGATCTTTGTTGTTTCGTGATGGCATGATGAAATTTTGTATTCTGGTCCCCCTCTCGGTGGTATAAATTTCAGCTTTTCTGTCTCCAGAAAGATTCCTCATCTCTAAAAGTATCACATAGCTTCCTTCTGATGTTTCCAAACTGTGGTATGATCATCTGCTTGGGCATCATCTAATTCTATTTTTAAGTCTTCAATTAGTTTAGCCGTATTCGTGGGTAAAGTTTTCTTCCAAGAGGAGATGGATCTGCGACAAGACGCGAGTTTATGGTGTTGCCCCGGGTTTGTTTGACCCTCATGGGAATTCCATGCAAATGACACTGCCTTTTTTAGCCCTGGTTTCCCGACCCAACGCTTATTAAAATTAAAGTTCCTCCTCCGTTTGCGGATCACAGATTGAACTGTAGTAAGGATTGGGCGGTGATCCGATCCCCATAGCTTTAGGTACTCCACTTTAGTGTGGTAAAATAAACTATGCCATACTTCATTTCCCACTGCTCTATCGAGGCGGCATTTAACCTTCCCGATCTTCGTTTTTCCACCCACGAGAGCGAATTCCCTTTATATGGAAAATTTATCATACCACAATTTGCTAACATAGTCCGGAAAGGTAGAAATGTAGATTCAGCTCTTCGTCGTCCACCATGCTTCTCGTGATTTCCTGTGATCTCATTAAAATCTCCAATCATAAACCAGGCATTATGCCGAATTAGACTCATGCGTGTGAGCCTTTCCCAAACCTTTTCTCGGTATTCCACCACCGGATCTCCATACACAAAGGTCATAAAAATCTTGTGTCCCTCAACAGTTGTTTCAATATCGATCATACGATCGTCTGAGTAAGAAATAACAACGTTTGGATCATTCATATAAAAAAGAGCTAAACCTCCGCTTTTTCCTCTCGGCTCCATGGTAAAAACGTGATTATATCCAAATTCGACTTGTAAATTTTGGATAAAGAACCGATTTTTTTTAGTTTCCGAGAGAAATAAAAAACTGGGAAGAAAACTCCGACAAAGTTCTTTTAAGTGATCCCGCGTCAGGTCAGCACCTGTGCCCCTGACAATTCCAAGCAACAACGTTGATTTCTTGGACTTTAAAAGGATTTTTTTTTCCAAAACACCCAATTCTGGGGAATATCCGATGTAGAGACAAACGAATAAGAAACTAGAAAAAATAGTCTGTAACTTTTTTTTAATATTCTTCTCTTTTTTTTTTTTTATAATATTTTCCAAACTATTTTTCTGAATCTTCTTATCTCTTTCACCCAATCTTGGGAGAAAAAAAAAACTGAGTAGTGATTTGGAACTGACAGCACCTAAGGAAGAAGATCCAGACCATAGAGACTAAAAGCTCCATTAATGATTACCTCTTCTTTGTTTTAATCATAACGATTGTCCAAACAAAATATGAACACAAATTTTGAAACCACACCCAAATATTGTGGAACTTAAGCAACAATTTGAACCACGTCAAAATCTGGGATAATAATTTTGGGAATAGGGGAGGTCCGGGGAAACAGCATCGACGAAAGCCAGAGAATCTTTATACAGTTCGTCTATCAAATTGTATGCTATACTTAGACTGATTTTTCTTAAAAAAACAGAGTTTAGACACTCAATAAGAAAATATTTTGATTTGGCTTTACGAGCTTATTGACCATGAAACTTTCGAATCCATCAAATGGCCAAGGGTGTTAACACTACCCTATACAGAGGCTTCAAGGGAGGGGAGGCTTCGCTTGGGGAAGAGGAGAGACGACAAAGGCAGGAGAGATCACTGTTACACAGATCTGGAGTACAGACTGGAATCCGGCAAAACAAGAGAAAAAGAGCTCCGAAGATGCTATGAATCACGAAGTTCTTATTCCAGGCTAGAAGCTTATTAAGGAGTTATATAATCAAAAACACCATAATACAGGGGAAATGGCTTTAGAGATGGATGTCTTGTTGAAAGCAACTGGAGAAAATATGGCTTGGAAATCCGCAGGAATAGTTGATGCACTGGAGAAGACGAAGGAAAAAGGCACGCCGGTGGCTTTAAGGGAGAATTTCTGATGAGATCCCACGTCTACCGGACCAATCGGACCCAACCGGGACGATATTAAGACTCCCGAGCATACCGACCATGAACCATCAACCCCTGACCAGATCAGGCCAATGGACCATGACAGAGAACTTCAACCGGGCTGCTGAAGGACTTTTAGGCCAGATGGAGGTTCATGGACTCATTGGGCAGTTTGCGGACTTAGACATCAATATGGATCACGGACCGCAGCCCGCAGCCCCATCAGTTTGAGCCGGACCAAGTCAAAAAGACCAGACCATAAAGAACGGCCCAGTAAGCTTGTCCGTCTTCAGCATTCAGCCCGTGAAAGACTGAAGACGCACGAAGTCAAGCATTAGTCCACATTCAGATTATCAATACCAGCCGGCCAAATTAAGGTACGTATTCCAATATGATTATACCGTGGATTAATGAGTTTCCTTTTGTGTTTTCTTTTGTTTTAATTCCTTTAGTTATTTTCGACAACTTTGTTATGCCATTAATTTTCGGACCGTTGTATTTGTTTCAAATCCCTTCGAAGGGCAAAGCTGCGCCGTCTCTCTTTATAAGGCCCCTTTAAGAAGCCGTGTATCATTAACAACTTTTATCAATAAACCAGCGTATTCTCATAAGAGTTTTCTCTTATTTGCTTAAGTCAGAAACCTGGTTTTTGCCTTAGGTCTATCAAGTCTTATCAAACTCTCTTCCATTGAGTTTGTGGCGACTATCGATCCCCCAATGTGTTCACCAGTCATTTTTAGCTCATCAGACAGCGCCGGACAGCCAGCCGATCGAGAAACCATCAAAAACTGACTATCGCAAATCACCAAGATGCGTCCTGTACCGCGTCCTGAATCCATCGTACCGCATCCTGGAGATCACCGTGCTGCGTCCCGAGTAATCGTGCCGTAACCCGATACCCGATCTTCGATCTGCACTGCATTAGGTTAAATTTTACCTTCCATATCTGCTTCATCCGCATAATTGCACCTGCCATAAACAAAACAAAAATATTTACATTTTCTTACCTTCATTTATATTTCTTTTTTTTCGGATCACCTAGTTGTCTCTTAACCTAATTTCAGGTACAAACTTCGCAACACCATGGGAGAAGCCGAGCCAACCAACGCCCAGCCACTTGCCACCCTCACGGCCATCCAAGCGCGACTCGAATGCCTCGAGCAACGCTGCAACACCGACGACCATCTGTCCGACCCCGATAGCCAAACCGGCAACGATCGACCTCGTGCCGCCAATAATCACCCGCAACACGGTCCCGACCAACACGGCAATGGACCCGGTAGGAGATGCAACAGAGGACAAGATCGCGAACACGATGAGGAGCAGCCTTGGCACGGCAACAAGGACCTCAAGCTCTCGCCACTGATCTTTTCTGGCAAGATTGACCCTGAATCCTACCAGGATTGGGAGAGGCGCATGGAGTACATCTGTGAGTACTACAACTATCCCGAGGCAAGGAAGATCGCTCTAGCCTAGGCTCAACTCACCGACAACGCCTTGGCATGGTGGGATTGAGATGTCACGGACAGGAGGAGACGCCACCTTCACCCCATCTCCACATGGGATGACATGAGCTTACATCTCCGGAAACGTTATGTCCCGGCCTATTACCACCGCGATCTTCAGAAAAGATTCCGGAAACTCACCCAAGGAACCAAAACCGTGGAGGAGTACTTAGAAGAATTCGAAACCCTCACAACCTGGCTAGAAGTCCAGGATTCCCCCGAGACTCTCAGGGCCCAGTTCCTCGACGGTCTTCAGGAGCACATAGCTCGGAAGGTAGAGAAGCAACCGTACCGCGGCTTGGACGAACTGCTACACCTCGCGATACAGGCTGAGCAGCACATCAAGCGTAAGGTCGCCACCACCAGTCGAGCCAGAACCCCCTGGATACAGCCAACCCTGCAGCGTAGCTTCGACAAGGGCAAGGCCATCGAAACTGACCCGAAGGCCAAGAGACCAACCCCTGACCTCGGCAAAGCCCTTTTCACCTGTTCCAGCCAGACTCCCAACCCGCGGACCCGAGACACCGTCTTCTTTAAATGCAAAGGCGGAGGACACTTCGCGAGGGATTGCCCGAACCAAAGATTGATGGTCATCCGAGAGGATGAAGAGTACGAGTCACAGGACGAGGCTGACCAACCCGACTTCAAGGAAGAGCTCACCGACTACCCCGACGTAGGAGAGATCCTCGTTACCCGACGGTCACTCAGCACCCTGTTCGAACCAGAGACCGTCCAACAAGAGAACATATTCCACACTCGTTGCACTGTAGCCTCCAAGGTATGTAGCTTAATAATTAATGGAGGATCTTGTACTAATGATGCAAGAAAATATCATGTGGATATGCTTGGATTCAAGAAGACCAAACACCCCAGGCCGTACCGACTGAGGTGGCTCAACGATGACACTGAGCTCCGCATTGGTCAGCAAGTTGTAATTCCCTTCAGCATTGGGAAATACTCCGACCAGGTCTTGTGTGATGTTGTGCCAATGAAATCTGGCCACATTCTCCTCGGCCGACCATGAAAATTTGACAAGGAGACACTCCACAACGGCTGGTCCAATGTATACAGTTTCATGCACCAAAGCAAGAAACACAACATAGCACCACTCTCCCCACAAGAAGTCCACGAGTTACAAAAGGCTATGGAAAAAGGTGCAAAGGTATGTAAGAATGACAAGACTTCTCTTTACATCACTCCGAGTAGAGTTGCTAAGTCATTAGAAATGAAATGTCTAGTACTGCTCATGATATTCCGAAAATGGTATTTTTCAGGGACTGATGAACCAGACTACCCGGAGGGCATCAAGCAACTACTAGACACTTTCAAAGACGTGTTCCAGATGACATTCTCACCGGCTTGCCACCCATCAGAGGGATTGAGCATCAGATAGACTTAGTTTTGGGTGCTCTACTTCCAAACCGACCTGCATACCGCGTGAACCCCGAGGAGGCCAATCAACTCGAGAAAGAGGTTCAGGACCTCATGAGAAAGGGTTACATCCGAGAGAGTCTTAGCTGGTGTGCTGTACCTGTCTTGCAGGTCCCAAAGAAAGACGGTTCTTGGAGAATGTGTGTTGACTGCCGGGCCATCAACAACATCACGGTCAAGTACAGGCACCCCATCCCACGGCTCGATGACATGCTGGACAAGCTCAGCGGTGCAACCGTGTTTTCCAAGGTGGACCTCAAGAGTGGTTACCACCAGGTCAGAATGAAGGAAGGAGACGAATGGAAGACAGCCTTCAAAACCAAACGTTGACTATATGAATGGCTTGTCATGCCCTTTGGCCTTACCAACACCCCTAGCACTTTCATGAGACTCATGAACCATGTCCTCAGCGCTTACATCTGTAAGTTTCTAGTGGTGTATTTCGATGATATCTTGATATACAGCACTAACCTAGAGGAACATATTGGTTATCTTGAAAAGGTTTTAGAAACTCTTAGGCTAGAGAACATAAATGCCAATCTCAAGAAATGTATTTTCTGCACTGGTCAGCTTGTGTTTCTAGGATTTGTTATAAGTTCTCAGGGATTAAAGGTGGACGAGGAGAAGGTGAAAGCCATCCAAGACTTGCCCACGCCAACTACCATCGGCCATGTCCGAAGTTTCCATGGCCTAGCCATCTTTTACTGCCGGTTTGTCCGAGATTTCAGCACCATAGCATCCCCACTCACCTTGGTGATCAAGAAGAATGTTGCATTCAAATGGGGGCCTAGCCAAGAAGAAGCTTTCAGAAAACTTAAAGAATGTCTCATTAATGCACCGGTATTGGTCCTGCCTGATTTTAATAAGACATTTGTGGTTGAATGTGATGCCTCAGGGACAGTAATCAGAGCTGTGCTGACACAAGGAGGTAAACCAGTTGCATACTTCAGTGAGAAGGTGACCGGAGTAGCCCTCAATTACCCAACCTATGATCAAGAGCTGTATGCAATCGTCCGGTCCTTAGAAACCTGGTAGCACTACCTATTGTCCAAGGAGTTTGTGATCCATACCGACCACGAGACCTTGAAGTACTTAAGAGGACAGACCACGCTGAAGAAGAGGCATGCCAGGTGGTTGGAGTTCATCGAAACCTTTCCATACGTCACCAAGTACAAAAAAGGGAAGGAAAACATTGTAGCAGATGAACTATCCCGGCGCCATGCACTGATCTCAACAATGGAAGCCAAGATCATCGGGTTCGACCATCTCAAGGAGCTGTACGAGCAGGACCCAGATTTTGGAGACCTTTTCAGACAATGTGCCCGCGGGACCTTCAGACCATATTATCTGCACAATGATTTTCTTTTCAGGGATAAACGCCTATGCATTCCCAGGAGCTCCATGAGAGAACTGATTGTAGGAGAAGCCCATGGTGGAGGCTTGATGGGACACTTCAGAGTTGCCAAGACCAAGAGCATTCTCACTGAGCACTTCTTCTGGCCACACCTCAAAAGAGACGTGGAACGTTTCTGTTCTAAGTGCACGACCTGTTTAAATGCCAAGTCCAGGTCATATCCCCACGGTCTCTATTTACCTTTGCCTTTTCCTAACATGCCTTGGGTAGATGTATATATGGATTTTGTTTTAGGGTTACCCGTGGTCAAGCACAAGGATTATGTACTCGTGGTGGTCGACAGGTTTTCAAAGATGGTACACTTCGTACCATGCAGCAAGACCAACGATACCACTCAGATTGCTGACCTGTTCTTCAAAGAGATCGTGCGCATCCATGGATTGCCACAGACCATCGTGTCAAAGTGGGATCCAAAGTTCCTTGGACACTTCTGGTGTACACTATGGAGGAAACTTGGAACAAAGCTGTTGTCAATAGGACCTTAAGCCTTCCACATCCTGCCACCCCCAGACCGATGGCCAGACCGAGGTTGTCAATAGGACCTTAACCACCCTATTAAGGGCCACCATCGGTAACAACTTAAATAATTGGCTAGATTTCATTCTTTAGGTTGAATTTTCTTATAACCGGGCCACCCACTCTACTACTAAATTATCTCCATTCGAGATAGTCTATGGTTTTAAGCCCAAGGCACCCTTGGACTTAGTGCACATACCACCGCAAGAGCAGGTGAATGAAGATGGTGTGTCCAAAGCTGAGTTTGTGAAGAAAACCTACGCCAAAGTACGCGAGCAAATCGAGCGAAGGAACGAGAAGACTAAGGCCATAACAGACAAGAACCGCAAGGAGGTCCATTTCAAACCAGGAGATTGGGTTTAGCTACACCTGCGCAAGGACCGGTTTGAAAAAGAAAGGAAGTCCAAACTAGCTCCCTGAGGCGCGGGACCCTTCAAAGTCATCAAAAAGATCAACGAGAACGCCTACCAGCTAGACCTCCAAGGTGAGTATGATGTTTCATCAACTTTCAATGTGTCTGACTAACTTCCTTATTGATATGATCATGGGCAAAGATCATGAGCAGCTTGAACCAGAGGAGCTTGAACCCGGGGATCATGAGAAGGATCAGCTCGTACGTGAGGAGCAAGGACAAGACGTTGCAACTAAGTGTGATCTTCAAGTACCAAGTTGACCAATGACGAGATCAAAAACCAAGGCACTGCACAAGGCCGTGGAGACTTTACTAAATCAAATCAAGACCAATGAAGACTCAGCCAAGTTCAGCTTGATGATGTGCATCCAAGCTAGATAGCTTCAGAGCTGGTAAAGCATTGTGTGCTCTTTTTCCCTTGTCAAGTTTTTGTCCCCATGGGTTTTACTTGACAAGGTTTTTAATGAGGCCATTGCTTTGCCCACCTTATGCTCTTGTTGCTATCTGTAGTACTATAGTTTATGTTGTTAAGTTATTAAGACATTTCCCGGTTTGTTGTCTTTTCTTTTGCTAGGGTTGTCTTGGTGCGTGTACCACAACCACCCTGTAAATACTTGTGTGCCACAGACTTGTTCTCTCATCTATCTTTTTATTCTAAAAATTTCTAATTGAGATCATCTTCTCTAGTGTGTCATATCTAGGGGAAACCCTTGTTGTTCATCTGCGTGTGTCATATCGTGGGTAACACAAGTCCTCGTGTTCAAGTCTCTCCATCACTTGACCAAGATCCATCTCTATCTTCTATCCACCTTACTTCACAAGTGACTATAACCGCGAGTTCACTCCACCTTGACCCTTCAGTTCCTTCATCCATAGATCCATTCACTCCGCATTGTTGTTTGTCAAAGTTGAATCCTAGGAAGTTCTTGTCAAGTGGTATCAGAGAAGCTTTGACAAGCTAAGTTTTCTGACCTTTCAACTTCCGTGTGTGTCAAGTTTGAAAGTGACTGTTTGTTTCCTTTAGATCTTGTGTTTGTATGTGTAGATCTAGAGTTTATTACTTGTTTGTGTGACTTGTTATACTTAGATCTGTTATTTCAGTACACGTTTGTGGTTTAAGAACAATTCATAGCTTTAGTTTTGTGTGTTTGCAGGAGCTATGGCTGGAGAAGATGATCCAGATGAAACTCCCGTGGGTAGACAGAACCGTTTGATGTTGGAAGCCCTTATGGCCGAGATGAAGAAGATGCTTCAAGTGGAGATGAATAACTTCAGACAAGAGCAAGAGCATCAAAGAGAACCCCGACGCCTTAGACCAGGAAAAGAACCGGCTGCAGAGACTTCCAGAGAGCAACCTAGGGGTCGCGATGATGATGAGGAAGGCCATGAGACAGATCAGTATTATAAGAGTAGTAGTTCCTCGAAGGGCAGTCGAAGGGGTCGTGCTAGGAACCGTACCAGAGACAAATTAGATGGAATCAAACTGAAGATTCCTCCATTCCATGGCAAGTGTGATCCGGATGCCTACCTTGAGTGGGAGAAGAAGATTGAATTCATCTTTGTGGCAAGACATTACACCGAGGAGGATAGAATCAAAGTGGCGGCCACTGAGTTCTATGACTACGCACTTAACTGGTGGGATCAGCTGGTGACAACAAGGAGACGCAACCAAGAGTATCCGGTTTCATCTTGGAATGAGATGAAAGGTTTGATGAGAAAGAGGTTTGTACCAAGCCACAACAGCCGTGATCTGCATCAGAGACTCAGTAGACTTACTCAAGGATCACGCACAGTGGAAGATTACTTCCAGGAGACGGAGAAACTCATGCTTAGAGCCGACATTGTTGAAGACAAGGAGGTAACAATGGCACGCTTCCTTGGAGGACTCAATCGAGACATCCAAGACCGACTTGAAACTCAGTACTATATGGACTTAGAAGAGATGCTGCATAAGGCCGTGATGTTTGAGCAACAACTCAAGAGCAAGGGGTCTTACAGATCATCTAATGGAGCATCAAACACCTATCGGTCTAACTACCCGCGAGAAGAGAAAGGTTCAGTCACTAAAGAAAACAAACCAACCGTGGAGTTAAAAGGGCACCCTAACCTCTCACAAGATCTCAAAAGCAAGCCCAAAAGAGAATCAGACTAGGACTCGGAATGTGAAATGCTTTAAGTGCCAAGGGCGTGGCCATTATGCGAATGAGTGCATCAACAAAAGGACCATGGTTCTTTTGGAGAATGGAGAAGTCACGTCTGAAGATGAGTCTAAAGAAGAATCAACAGAGGAAGCTGAGATCTTACCAGTCAAAGGAGATCTGTTGGTTGCAAGGAGAACCTTGAGCATACAAAGCAAGACCGAGGAGGAGATTCAGCGTGAGAACTTGTTTCATACACGTTGTTTGGTTCAAGGGAAGGTGTGCAGTCTCATCATTGATGGAGGAAGCTGCACCAACGTGGCTAGCAAGACA